>JAABNV010002678.1:0-14085 GCA_033439845.1 Ispidina picta | reverse complement strand
TTTCCCCTTACGGAATCCATGTTGACTACTTGTGATGAGCCTCCTTTCCTCCAGATGCTTAGAGATGGCATCGAGGATAAGTTGTTCCATCACCTTTCCAGGGATGGAGGTCAGGCTGACCGGCCTGTAGTTGCCCTCTATCAAATCCTCTATCACGGGGAACGTTCCAGTTAATGTTGGTCAGTCCTGCTCTTTTATTACATGAATATTCATGAATTCTTCAGCTTAGCCACACCTACCACCTGGAGGTGGTATGCATGCCCAATACTGTCTTGCTGTGTCTCTCATCTTCCTTCTCCCTCCATTTTGAAGCTTCCCCAGACTGAACATGTTTCTCCAAGGCATGAGGAATCTGAAGGAGGTCCCAGTTGTTGCCATGTGGAGCAGTCAGGACAGCAGAACCAAATTAAAAATTGCAATCATTTTGACTTTAACAAAAGACAACACACCATACATGCAATAAGTTAGGAAACAGTTAATAATGAAATAATAGAACCATGTAATTATTTCAACTGGAAAAGACCTTTAATCATATCAAGTCCAACCATTAACCTAACACTGCCGTGTCCACCACTCAACCATGCTCCTAAGCAGCTCATCTACATGTCTTTTAAATACCTCCAGGGATGGTGACTCCACCACTTCCCTGAGCAGCCTGTTCTGCTGTTTTAACAACCCTTTCAGTAAAGATGTTTTTCTTAATGTCCAACCTAAATCTTCCCTGGTGCAACTTGAGACTATTTCCTCTTGTCCTAGCACTTGTTACTAGGAGGACAAACTAACCCCCACCGCTGTGCAACCTCTTTTCATATAGTTTTGGAGAACATCCTATTTAGCCTTCTTTTCTCCAGACTAAGTAAACTCACTTCCTTCAGATGTTTCTTCAAATAATTGTGGTCTAGACCAGATTAATTTCCCTTCTCTGGACATTCTCCAGCACCTCAGTGTCCTTCTTGTACTGAGGGGCAAAAATTGAACATAGTATTCAATGTGTGGCCTCACCATTGCCAAGGACAGGATGATAATAACTTCCTTAGTCCTTCTGGACACACTCTTTCAGATACAATCCAGGCTGTTGTTGTCCTTCTTGGCCACCTGGCTCAGAATTCAACGGCTGTTGATAAACATCCCCAGGTCCGTTTTCACCAGGCAGCTCTCCATCTACTCTTCCCTAAGCCTGTAGCATTTCATGGGTTTATTGCAACCCAAAAACACAGGACATGGCACTTGGCCTTGTTGAACCTCATGCAATTGGCTTTGACTCACTGATAAAGTCTGCCCAGATCCCTCTGAAGAGACTTCCTACCATCAAGCTTATCTACACTCCTGCACAGTTTTATAACATATTCAAACTTACTGTGGGTGCACTCAATTCCCTTGTACAGATCACTTATAAAGCTTTTCAACAGAACAGAGACCAACATGGAGTCCTGGGAAGCATCACTTTTGACCAGCCACCAACTGTACTTAACTCCATTCACCACCACTCTTTGTGAGTCATCATCCATACAGTTTTCATACAGTGTTCACCTTTCAAAACCATGAGCAGGCAGTTTCTCCAGAAGGATGCTGTGGGAAATGGTGTCAAAAAAGCCTTACAAAAATCCAAGTAAACAACATCCATTAAGTGGGTAAACTCGTCATAGAAACAGATCAGACTAGCCAGACAGGACTTGTCTTACATACACCCATCCTGAGAGGGCCTGAAGCCTTGGTTGTCCTGTATGTGTCTCATTATGTCACTCAGGATCATCTGCTCCATAATATGCCTGTCATGGAGGTCAGGCTGACAGCCTGTAGTTCCCCAGGTCCTCCTTCCAGCACTTCTTGTAGATGGGCTTCACATTAGATAACCTGCACTATGACCTCCCTAGTTATCCCAGAGTAATGATAAATGATGGAAAGTGATTTGGTGAGCACTTCTGCCAGCTCCCTTAGTACCCTTGGGTGGATCCCATATAACCCCATAGACTTGTGTGCATCTAAATGAAGTAGAAGATTACACACCACTTCCCCTGGTATTATGGGAGCTTCAATCTTCTCCCCAGCCCTGTCTTCCGGTTCAGGAGTCTGAGTACCTTGAGAACAACTGGTCTTACTGTTGAAGACCGAGGCAAAGAAAGCATTCAGCACCTCAGCCTTTTCCTCATCCTTTGTCACTGTATTTCCCTCAGTGTCCAATAAAGGATAGAGATTCTTCTTAATCCTCCTTTTGTTATTAAAGCACTTATAGAAATATTTTCTATGCGTTTTTTTATAACAGTGGAGAATACAAGCTCGAGATGCGCTTTAGTCCTAGTTTTTTCCCTGCATAACCTTGCAATATCCTTGTAGTCTTTGAGAATTGTGTGTGCTTTCTTCTGAGACAGTTTTCTTCTAATTCTGGGAATATATTTATATGTAAGAATCCCTCCACTTACATCTTTCCTACATTTCCGGTTTTACAATTGCAGAGTAATCTCAGTGTGAGAACACATTTTATCCAAAAGTTTGGAAGAATTAAAATAAAACTAATGCCTGTATATGTTTAGGTTTGGGATTTTTATTTTTTTTTTGATAGGTTAGGTTGGTTTTTTTGTTTGTTTTGTTTTTTTTTTTTTTTCAATTTAATGAATTTCTGGTTGATCAATTACGATGAATGCTTGATATTGACAGTATAATTATTTATTTATATGAATGGCTATTGTTCAGGTAGCTATCCAAACAAACCTATTAAGTAATCCACAATATGTTACATAAAATTTGTCTTTTCTTGAAAGGATTAATATATGGTGCTTCTTTTATATTAGAATGTGAATGTTCATCAGATAGATTTTGTTATTTGTTAGGTTTTAACTGGGCAAAAAATATTGATATAAATAACATTACAAGGATGGATTTAGCAGATTTATTTTTCTCAGCAAAAGGTACGTAGCTACTCATAAAGACTTAGCTTCATTGTTTTCTTTAATTTTAATCTATTAATTTACATATCACATCATGTCTTCTGGTGTATTGAAAGCACAGACCTGAAAGCACTACATACAATTGTTCACGTTAAAATAATTATGACTCCTGATATATTTAACTCTTCACAAACAATATTTTTACTTATTTTATAAAAATATGGATGTTAATATTCATATAAAGAATTTATTATTCATTACCATCTTGTTGAGTAAATTCTGGACATCAGTATTGACAGCAGTGGTATCAAGTTATTCATATAACCAGTTACACTGAATGAATAATGAATCAGAAACAGTCATACCAAGTAATTTGCTGACAACCCTAAGGCTGAAAATAACCGATTAAAGCTATTTTGGGAATACTGATCTGTAACAAGAACAGTCAGAGAAATCAGGATGAGTTTGTGATTGATTTGGGAATTAAATTTATCTACCATTCATAAAAAAGCTCTATATGGTTTTTCTTGGGGGGAGAGGGTGGCTTTACTGTTAGCCTTTTAAGATATTTAAGACTCATTTGTGACAAACAGAAATTGCATTTCCCAGTGCCTTGCTTGATTTTTTGGGATTGGTTTTCATACTCTTTCCCAAATCTTCCTTAAAAAAAAATCCCAAATAACAACAACAAAAAAGGAGCATAAAACCTGCAGTTAATCCCATCATTTGGCAGTGAAAATACGTATTTTATCCAGATACTGCAGCATTATTACTTGGACAGTATTACACAAAATTTTACTTGTTTATTTTTACACAAAGAGATGTCAGTCCTACAGGGAGTGCTGCCAGGAAAGAGGGTAAAGGGGGAGGTAGGAAATGCTTTTGGTTGCTGTGGTAACCAATATTATTAGCATGTTTCTTTGAAAATGAA
Source organism: Ispidina picta (assembly GCA_033439845.1). Taxonomy (NCBI): domain Eukaryota; kingdom Metazoa; phylum Chordata; class Aves; order Coraciiformes; family Alcedinidae; genus Ispidina; species Ispidina picta. The sequence continues at coordinate 10,269 of JAABNV010002678.1, read as the reverse complement.
GGACAGAGCTTTAAATAATTTCAAACTTATCTTTAGGTGTCCACTCTTTCAGTGATATGTCTATGACATGATATGTCTGGAATATTGATAATCCCAAAGAAATGCATGATCAGCTTCACACACCCACCGAATCCATCCCCGAGTCTTTTTAAAATTTTTGTTTTTTTCTTGTGTTCTTGAGATCTTTGGGGGTTTTAATATATGTGGAAATAAAAAAATGAAAATGTCTTTCAAACAGGAAAGGTTAAGAAGTTCAGGAAAAAGATGACCCATCCATAAGAGCTGTAAATTCTTCATATTCAGATTATTCAAAATCTACAGGTTTTTCTTAATTACTTCAATATAGTAGAGATTCAATAACATACTTTTTAAAAAGACTATCCAGTTTAGGGTTTAAAGGGGCCTTGTATGAACCAAAACCATTCACAGGTCAAAACTTTAAGTATAATCATGCTTTGTTTTTTCTTTTTGTTTTTTTGTTTGTTAGCTTTTGTTTGTGGGTTGGTGGTTTTGTGTTTTTGTTTTTGTTTTTTTTTTTTTTGTCATCATTGTTGCTGTTGTTTAATTTGTTTGTTTTGTTGTTGTTGTGTGTTCCTGTGCTGGCAGAGGGGTTGGACTTGATGATGTTCAGAGGTCCCTTCCAACCTCTACTATTCTTTGATTCTGTGATAAAAAACAAGCAAACAAACAAAAACCCAAACAAAAACAACAAAAAACCTCCCAACAATTATTCACACAAACATGTTTAGGGAGGCCAAAGTAGACAGCAGTAACTGGGCAGGAAAGAATTCCCTTCCTAGAAAAGAAATTTCCTTTACTATTTAAGCCTCAAACTGTTCAAGTGAATAAATTATGCACAGAGATAAGGAATAAGTGAAGAGTATACAGGTTATAACACAAATAATCTGTTCCTCTGTCTTTCTCTTGTAGTGCTAATGTTGTGGTACTAATAAAAGTAGAGTCAACAGTGAAAGACCTGAATACATAAAGCCTAACTCATGCCTGTAAAACAGGGAGGGCATCGTTCACAGTATCTGAGTAAATTTGTGGAATTTTTCATTCAGCTTGTCGTAAGATCCAAGGCTGAAATGAAAGCTCAAACTTTTATTTCGCCTGTGGGCAAAATCAGTTAACTCTCCAACTTATATTCATGTTTTCTTTCCCAGTATTTAGTCTGTGTGGATTGTAATAATATCACAGTGTTTGCTAAAGTAGCTTTAAAATCACCCAGTGAGAAATAATTCTAAGTTTTTCATTTATATTTATTCTCTGAACTAAGTAACTAAGAAATAAATATGTGAGAAGACTGAATTTTATTCTTTTTACTGTAGTGATTTTGAAGTCCTCAGTGTCATATATTTGCACTCAATGCTAATTATAATCTTTCAAATAAGGTAATAAGGTAATATGAAGCTTCAAACCAGTCAGGAAAACAAATCAAGTTGAGCTGTTTTGTACAAGGCAGATACACCTCATGCAGGATTGACATGGATATCTATTACTGAAATTTATTCATAACCCCTTTTTCATGGAACTTGCTGGAAAAGGAAGGATATCCATCGAAGTAGTGTATTTCAACAATTTCTGTCTTAAAAAAAAATCTTTCTCTATAGAGACAGCTGAAGAAGAATCTTATGATCGTGTATTTTAGAAGTTTGCAAACTCCTTCTCCACATTCAATACAGAAAAAATTACAACAATAATTGAGGTAGACAGGGGGTTCCTGAAGCCAGGGAAACCTGAGGAAGAGCAGAGACACACTAGGAGCTGGCAGCATTTGCATGTGAGGCTGAGAGGCTGACATGGATGGTGGTGTTGCCAGGGGCATCAGTGGGAGATTTAAATGACCCTTGGGAGTGCTATTGATGAGGAGCACTGGGTACAGGCATGTCTCCTGTTCTCTGTGACTTTTCAAAGATGGAGAGCAGTTTAGCAACAAGATCAGCCATCTCTTCTAGCATATGTGGGTGTATCCCACTGGGGCTCAAGGGTTTGTGGGTGTCCAGGTTGAGCACATGATCTTAACATGATTCTCCTCCACCAAGGGAGTCCCTTCCTTCCTTCAGGATGGTGTTCATTATGCACTGATTTCAGTATGTTTGATTATCTCTCTGTTAGTGTGGTATATTATGAAAATAAAAAATTCTGTGAAATGGCATTACATTTATTGTACCCATTAAAGCAGCATATACATAGAGAACTTTTAAGTTCCCTTATGTTCCTTATATAACTTCCTCAAAGAGTTTTCTCCTTTTCCCTTTCACTTCATTAGATTTTCATTATTAACAATTTTGATGGACAATAAATGACACTCTGTTAAAAAGACACTGAAAGAGGTGTTTTTGTCCCTGTGTTGCAATATGGATATTGCTTTGTTATCAAAAGAACTGTATTTACAATTGTTTTCATTATAGAAGGTGAGAATACAGAAATTAAGCTTCCAACAATTGTAATGAGATACATGGATGTGAAGAAAGTAATGACCTGTACCTGCAAATGCAGCTAGTAAAAATATCACTCAATATTGATATCTCCAATTTTGAGCATAATCCTCCTCAAATAATCTTAATGGTATGTGTGACTCTTTCTCTACTAAAGGGTTGCATCTGCAAGGAAAACTGTGCATTTTAAGGCTGTATTTACATAGTATATAACATAGAACACTTGAAATCCAAATCTCCTTGTTGTTCAGATAGGAAGTCTGATATAGTGCATGTCTTATGAACACCACATCTCACATCTGGGATATGCACCAGCAGTTATTTTCTGAAGACAGCAGAGCACACTCAAGTCTTGCTTTTGAGGTAGCTTTGGCTTTCAGCAATGGCATGTACTCAGACCTTGAGCATTTTCAGATTTCTTAGTAGAAATTTTGCCTAAATTGGCAGAATTAATAAAGAAATGTGAAACATATATTCCACATTCCTAAATTAAAAACAAACAAACAAAAAACATTCTAGACTTCTAGAATGAACAGTAATAAGCTTTATTGTGATAAGTTTTTCAGTCAGGAAAAAATAAATGAATAAATTCTGTTAAGAATAGGGAAAAAAATCTGAGCAATTTTTTTAAGTTAAGGTTGTAAATAATGAAACCACAGTTGCTGTGAAGTTGGAAATAATATTACATATGGATGTCCTCCAATTTTCTCTTTCTGGTACTAATTAATTTATTTTTTTTAGCAATTTAGAAACAGTACAAGAGCATGAAGGTGCCTACAGTGCCAAAAAAAGCTGACTATAGATGTCACAGGCTAGAAGAAGCTGATCAGATATCACACCTGTACTCCACTAAAATCTCCATTTTCATTTTCTGAAAGGACTACTTTGTTCAGCTGCCAACATGGAGACATTTCATATGTCAGCTGTTTGCAGATAGTCCTTCCTTACTTAAGAAATATGGTTTCCAATGCCTGTGTTATGATAATATACTGGATGCATGCCCATTCAATTTCTCATGCATATTTCTCACATGATGAATTTTTATTGCAGATTAGAAGTGACAAGAACAGGCTCTCTGCCTTAAAAATGCTCTATATTCATTTACATATATATAACCCAAAGCCTTTCTTTTGTGAAATGGTCCAGTAAGCTACCACTTCAGTCCCTGTTCTGTATTTACTTATAACAATATGAACCTGTTTATTCTTATTACTATGTCTTTAAAAAAGCTCTTTTTAGAGGTCCTGGAAAACAGCCAGGGAGTAATATTCCATTCCCCAGCACTTGGTACAAAGTGTTTTCTATTTACACGACTCATTGATGCAGATTGGCCTGGTCCATGCTGTATATTGTATGGAGAGAAGTGTGGTTCAGTATTAGTCTCCAGGCTTTCTTTGCTACACTTACACAGGTTCTGCAAGCTGCTTTGCTGCATGTTCCTGCTGGTGCCTTCAATCCAGACATTCCCATTAATTATTCATACCAATCTTAATCTTTCCAATGCAATTCTTCACATCTTTATAGTACCTCATTGATTTTTAATTTCAAGCAGTAGTGATGAGAGTTATTTAAATCCTTATGCATCAAACAACCTTGGTGGGTCTCTGTGTGATTGGAGAACATTCCTGAAATTTGATGATGAATAAATAGTATGTCTGAAGACTCTGAAAGAGTTGAAATTTGCTTGTCTTGTGTCCAAGATAGTAAGAGAACTGCCTCATAAATCAGCTCATGTATAGTTTTACCACTGAAGATACATACCTGGTTTTCCCTAGAGCGGCCTCTGTAAGCAACTTAGAAAATATGGTATCTGAATAAGAAACAGAAGGGAAATAGGGAGTTATTCAAAATGAGTGTTGATGTACCTATGGCCTATATAAAGGATATCTTCTATATAATCCTACCTGGATCCTATTCTCATCCTTTTCTGGATATTGTACCTCTGTGTGGAGAAACATTTTAAAAAACATTTATATGAGATATATACAACAAAACAGAAGTGATAACTCTTGATTTTTAACTCACTATGTCATCTGGAAGAATATATGTGAAAATCTGCACTTCTGAAGAATATATTCATGCTCTTCATATTCTTCAAATTTGCATTTGAGGGTGTGTTAGAGAGTGAGAAAGAGCAGAGAGGTCACCTTAGGGAAAAGATATTTAAGAAGGAGTAATAAATGCTGTCCAGAGACAGGAGGAAGGAAACAAAACAAACAAACAAAAAAAAGAAGTGAGAAATGACAGAGGGAACAGAACTCATAGGTCATATAAGGAGCAGAAGGAGGAGATACTCCATGGTGTTTGAGTGGATATTTCCCTGTAGCCTGTGGAGAGCCCATGATGAAACAGTTTTCCTGACAGGAGCATGAGCCTCTGCAAGAGGACAAGCTGTCTGGCTTTTAAGTTTGTTTTGTTTGTCCTTTTTTCCTGGAGGACTGCAGGCTGTAGAAAACATACACAAGAGAAGTAGAAAAGTGTGAGGAAGGAGAGACAGAGAAAACCTGATAAGCACTAACCATAACTTCCCATTCCTCTTGTGCTGTTCAGGGGTGAAAAGGATTTAGCAATGAAAAATTGAAGCTGTGCATGGGAAAGAGGAGAGGCAATTTGTTGATTTAATACTTGTCTTTTTGTTTCTCACTGCCTGAAACTATTATATGGGGAAAAAAAAAATAAAATTCCCCAGGTTGTTTATGGTTTACACATTACAGTATTTAATAATTGATATTACTCTATCTTGACCATGAGCCTTCTCATCCTATTTTCTCCCCCAGTTCTGCTTAGGATGGTAAATGAGTGAGCAACTGGTTGGGCATTTTGCTGTTAATCAGTACTAACCCACCACAAATTAATATTATATTTATCATTATTGTCATGTCAGATGTAAATTTAAGGTCTTGCTTAATTAATATAGCAGAATATAGCATGATACAAAAGCTCAGGAGTAAATTACTAACTCCATCTTCAAACAGTGTTTGTTCTGTGTAGTCAAAGGCATATGGATTGAACAATAAATAAAACTAAATGCTATCATATAATAATACAACCTTCTCCTATAAAATGAGGATTTTTTCAGGAAGGAGAAAAATGGTCAATCTGAGATCTTAATTAAAGACTTTTTCATAACAAATATTGCAAAAGGTTAAAAACACCATCATAACTTAAATTTTATGCTTTCATTTTCATTTGTTTTGCTACACCTTCCTATGTACAACTTAAAAGCTACAGAGAATAAGAGTGAAGTGAGAAAGTAATCTGAATTACACTCTGATGGTAAATCATAACTGGATTTGCCGATGAGTAACACAGTTCAGAGTTCAAAAGCCTTCATTATCCATTTATATTTTCTGAGATATAGAAAAGCACTTGTACAAATTTTAGCATTAAAATGAGATAAAGAGATCTACAACTACAATCTTTATTCCCATACTATTGGTGGAAATTATTTTGCAAATTTCATTCACAGAAGGAAGTGTGTCTCTTTGTAAATTTCAGTTTATATCATATTGTCTTTTACTACATTTCTTATATTTGCATGCTGCTATTATCATTTAGCATTTGTGTCATAGCTGTTAAACTTTTCCTTGTTTCTTTACCCAGTGTTATCAACTTCAGAGCAATTTTACAAATTGCAGAAAACTCATCTAATACAGCAGTAGAATAACAATTTAATTATGTAATATATGTTTTCCATCTTAATACTTTTCACACTACTCTTTAGAGCTAGACATTTCATGAATAGGTCCCTAAAGATTTTGAGCAGCTAAAGGCACCACAAATAAATGTACTGAAAAGAATGTAAAATATATTATTACTGTAGAATTGCTTAGAAAACTTGTTACTGCTTTGAAAAGATATTGACTGATCAAATCATCAAGGTTATCCAAGTTGCTAAAGGTACCATCAGATTAATTTCATGAAAAAGATCACTGTAGGCAGTCTAGAAACATGAATACAGTTAATTTTGTTCTAATAACACTAAAAATAATTGCAGCTAAACTTCCCTATGATGCTCTTAATGGAATGTACATGATTTGTTGACAGAATAACTATTTCCCATAAGGTCTATAAAAATCGAGTCAGACATATCCATTTATATTGTGTGTGTGCGTTTAAAGACATAGAAATATAAGAAATATACAAGTATTACATTACATACAAGCTACTTCCTTCCACTGCAACAAAAATAGAAGAGTCCACTGTTTCCAGTAAATTATGTTAGGTTTACATATCTAAACACAAGAAATAAAAGTAAGTTTTTCTTTTCCATTATGTTTTTGGAACCTGGGGCTCAAGTCTTTTATTGACAAGGCATATATCACCTAAGACTACAAGATTCCTCCAGTTTGCCCTGCCAACTTAATATTAAATCATAGTGACTGCAGCCAGGTTTTAAAAGGCAGTTCACTCTCCATGCTCTGTCTTCCCCAGTCACCTTCCTGAGGCTTCCAATGAGCATACAAACAAGGACAACTAGGTTTGTCTTTTTAGGTAGTGAACATTTGTTCATTAACAATAAGGAAGAAAATAAACATCAAATTTCTTCAAGTATCAATCTCATGTTTAGTCTCTTTTCTTTTTATTAGTTTTTTTTGTGTTTTGTCATAGGACCAATTGTAAGATAAGAACACTTTATTTGAGAGATTTTAGAAGTATAGCCTGAAAGGAAGGCTAAAATTTTTATTAAGCAAGGCTTAAATTAAAATATTTTTGTCAAATATTTTAATATTTCAATTTTTTTTATAAACCAAAAGGCCCTGGAAATGCTCCATTTTAATCTCCATGTTCCTTTTCCCTTCTGATTACATTCATTTTTCTTACTTCCTAGTCTTCTTTAAGGAGATGTGAGAACATTATATACTACTACTAGCCTATGTTTAAATTTTAACAGATGAAGTGAAGAGAGTCAACAATAAAAAAGTGAAAATACAGATCCTATTCCTTAGACTAACAGAAAAATGAATTAACATACTTTTTCAGGTGGTTGGGTTTTTTTTTTTGTTTCCATGGACAGTTTCTGATAGTATTGATAAGTCAATCTGTATACTAATTATATTACTCCATATTAAAAGTCACAATGATTCACAGAGCATAGAAACTAGATATTTCTGCAAGGGAAACAACATCCTACATTTTTACCAGCATGATCTCTACAGCTTGGATAATCACTGAGTGTAGCGCTCTCTGTGTACTGAGAGCCTTGTGCTCTGTTTTCAGCCAGAGACCTATCTAGATCTTTTTGACACACAACTGTTTGCTTCTTCTTGAAACACCGTGGATGGGAGATGAATTCTCAGTTAACAGCACCACTGTTAACAGTCTTTTTCATTAGGATATTGTATTCAGTTTCTCACAAAGGGAAAAAAGGAGTAAGGCATTTAACTTTAACAGAATGTGAGGGTTTTGAGAGGTTGGTGGCTTGCCTATTTATTTTTTGTTTTGTTTTTATGTTAACTTGGTATGGAAACTGCGCAGTCAAGATACTAGAAGAAATCAGATTTCAATCCCTGATCAAAGAAGAATATAGCATTAGCAAACTTCTTTTTTTTTAAAAAAGGAAAAGAGCAAAAGACACATGCCCTTGATACACCCTTAGAAATATTTATTTCTTTTTTTTTGCTAAGACATAAATATTTATTCAAGTATTTATTTAGTAGTTACAACAATATCACAGAAGCTCTTACATTTAGAATGAAATGCCATCTTTTCCTTCAGTTGCAACACAATAAGCATACTATTATCTCATCTGTTCTATCATATAAGTCTTTGGTATTTCTTCAAGCTAATTATATGAAAACCATATCATTATTGTATTTCAAGGGACTTCATATGCTCAGGAATATGATCTTCCAGGAGCAAACAAGGGTTCTCAAGGGACACAAATTATGTACAACAGGAAGGAAATATTTAATTCCAGAATTAAAACCTACAAATTACTGAGCCACTTGAAGCACACTTCTCTATTCTTACAAATTAGTCTCTTGATTTAAAGTAGTTCATTACAATGAATACGACAGCTGTAGCACTTTAGCCTTGATGGCAACATTTCTTTTCATTGGAAAAGACCATTATTGCATATAAAATAGTTTAGGGGTAATCACTACTTACAGGTCCTTGAAATCTCTTGTTATGTCTTGTGTTATACACAGTTTTAGCATTAGACGATATGCTGAAAAAGGCTTTATTAAGTGTAAAATTTCTTGCATGAGTACTACAGGAAAACGGGAGATCTCAATACAAGTCTGCATCAAATTTCTGTTTTTTAAAGCTGCAGCCCATCTTTACAGTCATGACCCACAGAGTTGCCTCTCCATCTTTAATGATGATTCATATATTTAGTGTCAAGGAATGTCCTCTAGCAACTACAACCCAGGATCTGTAGCCCAGTTCAGTGCCTAGGAACCCAGGGTCTCTGCCCAGGCTAGAAGGATGCAGCTGCTGCTTTCCTGTTTGCTGAGTATGTATCCCAGAGACACATACACATGCTCATCCCACATACACCCCACACTCGTGGGTCCACCCACAAATAAGCACAGAAGCTCCACCCACCTGATACTCTATTCAAGTCTTCAGGACCCTTAAAAAGTGTACCCAGCCTTATGTTTACTAGTGGATATACACATGCATACGCCATGTACACCCAGTCTGAGGAAGATGTGAATGCTTGCACCAGTCACAAGGGCTGTGACACATGGTCTTGCTCTGGCTGCTGACACTGAGTCTCTCACATCAGTCATCCTGGCCTCCACCCACAGCTGGTTTTGAGGACACATGCTGTTTCCATCCCAGTGGTTGAACAGTAAAGACCCATACTGGCTCCAATAACTGACACCACCATTCAGAGCCATCAATACACCCAGTTTGATTACCTGCAGCTAGAATACCCACAAGACAGAAAGTGAGATTACACAGAGAATTAAGAAAATATGTAATAATATTATATAAGAAGACAGTTCAGAATGTGGTGATCAGGTGCTGGACTCCGCCAGACAAGCATAGTGACCAGTCCTGTTTTAGACTTGACTGACCCCTTTTATATGCCTTTCTGATCCCCCCTTCATATACCCCTTTCTGTTCCTTCTTGTTCTCCCTTCTCCTAAATGAGTCGGCACAATCCCATGGACCTGCTCCAAAATCCTGGACTTTCAATATTGCATGCTTATTACTTGTAAAGTCCAGATTGGTTCCCTTTGTAATGATTCCTGCAGTTTATTCAAAGTCCATCTATTAGTGTGACTAATAACGTTTATTTCTTCTCATTATCTCCCTTATTGCAAGTCTAGCAAGTCTGTGTTTCTGTATTTTTTCTTACTGCCTTCCCCCTTACCTCCCATCATCCTATTTTGACAAAGATCCTCAGTCAAGTGATCTTACTGAACTAAATGTTCTCACACTGTACTGTTATCAGTCAGTGTAGCTGATCAGGTTTATTTGCTGTTATTGTCTCTGCTGTCATGTTTGTGCCTCTGTGTTTGGCTTCCTCCACTTTCTTATCAATCCATTTGACAAAATTCTTGATCAGAAAACTGCAACTGAGTTCCTCTCTCCTTCAACATAGTATTCCACTAAACAAAAGTCTATGTAATATGAAAAATTTATACTCTCTCAAGTGAGCGAACTAGAACTTTAACTATTCAGGCAATATATCAAAGCTCTGATTGAGCGCCACATTGGATGCCAATAAATCTGTCATGGTTTAGGGCCAGTGCAACCCAGACCGATAACAGACACTCTCTTTTAACCCCTCTCTCTCCCCAAAGGGGAAGGGAAAAGGAATAAGGGAGAGAGACTTAGCAATTAGAAAAGAAAACCAGAACAGTTAAAT
>JAABNV010002677.1:76671-99996 GCA_033439845.1 Ispidina picta | reverse complement strand
ATTTAGAGTGAGATTAATTTACTGCAAACATTAGTGTCATATTCAAAATCCCTTACTTTCAAAACAGGTTTGGAACAAGAACAAACACTAAAAGTCCAATATAGTAGCTCAAACTACTATCTGTGGGGTCTGTGTGTTTTTACTAAATCGGGTGCTGCCCTCTTCCAAAATGGCTCCATCTTCTATTCTTTCCAGAGAATAAAAATACCAAATGATGGAATAATACTGTCCCTAATGGTGACACCATTCGCATAATTTAATCTGGAACTGCAAATAATATTAAACACCAATCATAACAGTACACTTACTGCTTCATGGCAATCCAAACAACTTCTTAGTTGTTAATTTCTAATGATGTAAACACATTTGGATTTTAATGTTATATCTGAATCTCCTGCATTATTAGCTCTGGGGTTACAAGATAATAACTTAAGACCTTTAAGAATTTTACACTTGAATTAAAAGCTATGCTTAAATAAAAATTTAAGTATTTTTGTTGAGAATGTGTGTTCATGTGATGGTAGAAGTGAATCACCTAGTAAAACACTTATGCATTCCTTAGCCTTATGTCAGTGTAAGTATGTGTGGGTTTTAATAAATAATTGTCAAAAACTGGCTGAATTTACTACTTCTGGTATTGTAATTTCATCCTGCACAAACCACATGAAACAGTTAGAGTTCTTGTAATTAACAAGTAGTCTAATGTACAGTTTTCTTATCCCAGTCAATTATCAGCTGCTCAAAAAATGAAATAATTAATGGTTTAATTTATTTTTGGCAAACCTGCAACTCGACAAATAGTTTTGTATCTGCTGCAAATTAGGACTCTTTCCCAGACAACAAATGACAAAGTGGGAAAAAGGGAACAAGCAGAATCCTTACATATCTTTGTCTCTTTACAAGATCAAATAAAGAGCACCTGCAATGCTATCTGTCTCATCTGTGTAAAAAAATGCCATGATCTGTATCATCAGATGAAAATGAACAAGGGCTATGCAAATGTACAAATAGGAGTTTCCCTTCCGAACTGTGAAAGACAGAAAGTTGTATTTCTAATCAAAGCAAGAATACACTTTTGAAAAACTCTCATCAGTTTTGGTGTAATTTTTCTCAGGAGCTTTCTTTAGACACTAATTCATAGAATACTGTTAGGTATAAAAAGTGATCATACTTGAGACAAGTACCAAGACAAGGCACATACTTAAGCTGCACTGAGGACAACTAGGAAAAGGACAGAAAGAGACAGTTGGATATCATATGACGAAGTTACAACTAACATTCTGGAGTTCTACTGACACCACCATTTTGTAGTATCTGAGATTCAAAGACTTTTTGCCAGCTCAAAATAGAGCAAATACATGTGATTATTGGATGACTGGCACAGAGTACACTGTCACATTGTAGTAATGGCTGAGTACGTGGCTCCTGCTGATTTTTCAAGAAATATCAAGCTATGGTCTACTTTGCAGCCACAAGAAGTGGCTAACTAGTTCATATCAAGCTGCTGCTACACTAACTAGATTGTTAACGTGTCATAAGCTAGCTAGTTGAAACATAAATTGTGTAATTATACTCCACCTTGAAATTACTTTTATGAGTACAGCTTAGCCTTCTTTCAAGACAGAACTGAACTTCATAAGAATTAAGAAATAGCTTTGTTTCTATTAAAGATCTCTGGAGCAGTGTTTGAGTGTGGAAATCCAAAACAGGATTACCAAGCTATATAAAAAAAAATTGGTAAGCAGTAAAAATTCGGGCACTCTTTTCAGTACTTCAATTAATGAATGAATTCTACACACTATACAGTAAGAAAAAAATTATATGTAGATAAAATAGTGATACTTAACAGAAACACACTGTAAAAGAAATATGACACAAGACTATTATGCATAATAAAGGAAAATATTACATAGGTTTAACTTCTTCAGTAGTCTGCTGTTTTCCCAATCTACAAATGTGTTGGTCTTAGATTACATTATAACCTAACTAGTTACAGCAATGATTGTATGCTCAAAGGCAAAATATTAAATTGTTTAAGTATTCTGGTTATTTTGTTAAATAAGGATAAAAATACCTCCTAATTTCATAAGAGTATTGTGAGAATAAATACATTAAATATTAAGAGACAGGCAGACAATTGTGTGATGGAGGTCCCCCTATATTTCATAATATAATCACATGTTCAAAACCACATTATAGCAGCTCAGCAAAATAATGTTCAGTGCTGTCTCCATTGCTGACTAAATGAATCTGTTAGCCCTGGGGAATCTTCTTTAGGTAGAACTCATTTTTATAAAATTTTACAAAGGTGACTTAAGAAAATGTGTTTTACCTCATGAGGTAAGCAGGCAAACAATAACCACATAATCAGCTATGGCAGTTCAGCTGCCAAGCAACAACTTGTTAACTGCCAGTAACTCAATCATGTCCAATTGTTTGCTCATAGCTTCGGGCTATAGACCAGACATTTGGTGTGCGAACAACTGCACCAGATGAAGACGTTACTATCCCAACTATTTGTTATCACACATCTGCTGGAGATTATAATCTCAACATCTCTGCTGAGGAAGAAATCATGTGAGCGCTCACTAATATGGTTTGTACAAAACAGGCAATTTAATTTAAATAGGTGAGTTGAGCTAACCAGGCGGATTTTCCCCAAAGCATATGAAAAAATGCAGACAAAAAAACCCAAACCAAACAAAACAATAAACCCCTTCTTTACTGGCAAAAGAGTAGAGGTTTAAAACAAACAGCCTGAAGAATAAACAGCTTGAAGCAGTGTAGCTGGATTGGGGAGGGAACTGTTCCTATCCTAATGCAGAAAGATAATGTAAGCAGAGAACTTAATTTCAAGGCTATACAGGGTACATAAAGGTGGTTTCTCGTATTATTTAGTACTGTTTATTATTTATTATTTCCAGTATTATTTAGCACTATTTATATAATTTAAATTACTAATGGGAAAATTACATATATTTAGATTAAAGCTTACTTCTAAAGGTAGCATAAATACATATATTTAAATGTGTTAATTACAAAAGCTCATGTGTTGAACTGTATCAGCATAACAAAACCTATCCAGGTTCTAGGTCTTGTAGTTCTGGACTGTCCCCTTCCTTAACATTGGTTCATCAGTAATCATATCAACAGTTCTCAACAATTTAATTATTTTGCTACAAGCAAAATTTCATGTTACTTTATATAATACCGTCTCATTAATTTTGACAGAAGAACCCTAATACAATGACTATGAAACAAGCAACCTATTACAGTAAAGCTCACCCAGAAAGTATCAGAAATATTCCACCATGAAGAGACAGCTGTAGACCACTGTTGTACTAAGAGCTTCACACCTTTCTAAATTTATTTACAGAGTAAATTATTCCACAAGTCACTGATCCAATGTAATATGGGTATTTACATATTGTCTACATGCTGAGACAGGAACAGTGTTCAGCCATCCAAAAAGGGTTAGAAAAGTCAAGGCAAGAATAGAAAAATGTAAATATATACATATACATATACGAAAACCAGAAAAATAGGTCTTCGAGAGCAGCAAACAAAACCGATAGTTTCTTAACAAGAAATACATTTGAGCAAAAACTATACACAGGAAGTTCCAGAGAAATTCAGTCTTGGGATAAATTCAGATTAAGCTGTATTCTGAGTAAGTACAATAATTTTATAGAATGTCCAATACTTACCCACTGCTGCTGTTCTATCACACCATTTAGCAATGAACAGTAAAGCAATACAAGGTCACAGCCATTACTTTTTGTATGCCTCATTTTAGGAGGGTTACTCATCTGAATTATCTTGATGTGTCAACTGTAATAGTTTAACACATGCAAGAACTAATTTAGAGTAAATTTTATAAATACTTTCAGGTATGAGTAAAGACTTGCATTCAACAGACAATTTGCACATGCATGTAGCATGCTGAAATAATGAGAAGTTTTTTACAATTTTATTTATTCTGTAACTTAACCTTGGGACATTTATTGGTATAATTGTAGTTTAGTGGGTTTTAAAGTAATTGGGCACATGCAAAAATCTAAATGACAGATGTCCATTTCAATATTTCCTACACAATAATGAAGATGTATGTACATGTGCAACTAAGGTGATGTTCACCATTTCTTTAACTCTGAACAGTATTTTCTACTAAACCAGTAATTTCTATAGGTACCTTGTTAAACAGAAACACCTTCCTTCTCTGTATTGTCTAGTGAAACTAAGATTAACCCTCTTGGTAGAAGTGATAATTTAATATTGCCATAACAAAATCAGTTAAGTGAACTTATTCTAAAATTTTAAATAAAACATGATTTAGTAAGTGCACTTGCCAGAAAATACATGTAGAAATTTTTAGTTTTGTTTGTTTGTTTGTTTTTTTGTGATTAATAGAAAAGTTTTAAATACTTGGATAATCAAGTTTTAAGAGTGTATAACCAGAACTTAATATGCATATTTTTGAAATAAACATTTGTCTCCTTTTCCAGGCATTCATCAAAGCAAGTATTTAACAATACTCAAAACCTATTTCAGGATGATATATATACTAAGAGACATGTGCCTGAAAGACAACTGTCTCACTCAAAATTAAAAAAATCTATGAAAACTTTTTGAAAAAAGTATTTTTGATATTTGATAGCACATTTTCATTTTTACAGAACAACATTAAAATTATAAGTTGCAAGTTGTGGAAACAATTATATGATTTTTTGTTTTAAAAAATACCTTTATTAAAATAATTATTTATCAAAAAAATCCACCCAAACGTCTAGGAAGAGACCTCTAGACCAGTGCCCATATATGCAATGTTGAATTTTCTGTCTTTTGAGAGGGAAGAAAGAAGCTGAAAAACAGAACTATATATTTTTTAGTAAGTCACAATGATTTTTTTTATTTTATTTTATTACCTGCTAGCTGTTTTTACAGAGCTGTTCTTCTTGTGTCCTCTTTCTGACCGGTTGTCTCGCAACAGTTGAAGCTATTAAAAAAAGTTCAGACTTATAAACAATGCCTTTATTTGCTTTTTAGAAATATCCTGCCAATGCCCTTCTTTTCTTTCTTGAGTAATCTTTCAACAGTTTTCACTCAAAGCTTCTAATAGAATTATACAATAACAGCGAATATTTCAAGATACATCCACCAATTAAAAATTCTGAATAAATGAAAACGTAAAAATTAAAGCATTCTGAAAACATTAGAAAGCCATGTAGTTTACAATTTCACAAGTAAGTAACTTATAATTTTTACATTTGTCACCATCTCAGTTTGCATTAAAAATGTTGTATAAAAAAGCAGAACACCTGAATTACAAAAAATATTCAGGTTGGCACTTGTATCTAGGGAGTTATGAAATACTTATAAACTGTTCTAAGCCCCAGGAGCTTTTGTAATTTGAAAGTTGAAACCACAACAACGGAGTATTAAAGCTTCCCATAATAGTGAGGAAGTAGGAATAATGAAGGATGCATTTATGTGAAACAGTGACTCAGCTTCTGGAATGAGCTCTGATTAACTCTATTTTTAGACAAACACAGGAAGACTTTTCATTCAGACTAGCTCCAAAACTCATAAGGGTTTTTTTCAGTATTATGGTATTTGTCAGGATGAGTAAAGTGGCAGTAACAGTAAAAATTACTGTCAAAAGGTACACTAAAGAAATTAGAATTAGAGAGTATAAAAAGTACAAATGTTTCTTGAAACTAATAATATATGGAAGAAAGTGTAGAATTAAAGACTGTTTAAAAACAGACTACAGGTAAATGGATCTAATCTTCACAGCAAACACATTGAAAAGTCCACTTGAGATTAGCAAATTATGAATTTAATGACTTGGCCAACCACTCCTTAATGTTCTACATAAGCATAGACTCCAAAAAATAAGTAAAAAAAAAAAACAAACCCAGCAAAAAGCCAGTCATACTCACTCTCATCTAGCAAATATGACTACTTATAGCATCAAAATTTCAGGTATAGGAGAAATATTAGCACAAGAGAAATTTTATCATTAGTAATTACAATTAAATAGGTAATATTTAAAGTGCTCTGTTACTCCTACTAGGAAATGTGTTTCAAAATAATGAGAGTGAAATGTGTTTCAAAATAATGAGAGTTAAATGTGAATTGTGTAAAGTCGTCCATTTGGATGTTGAGTGTCAGTCAGCTTACTGTAACAGGTTAGAAATTCTAACTTTTCATCTGAAACTACTGTTTTATCTACTCTGGAAGTTTTGGATAAGTAATATAAATTTAAGAGATTCAGCTTCTTCTGAAGTTCAAAAGAAGGGAGAGGTGTCAGGTAAGCGTATACACTGAATTGACTTATAGGAGCTATAAATTATTATGATGGATCATCCTAAAATGAACCTCCCAAAGATTCTACAGATCTTAATACCTTCCAAAGCTTCAAATCTATTTAAATTTGTAAATTTACTAGCAAACTGGCAGGGATATAAAGAAATTACTATTATGTAACTTTTTACCAACTTAAAAAATGTACAGTGGGACTTCAGTCTTGAATTCCAATCTATTGATGACATTATTAGCCACTCAGTAAAAGCAGCTGAAAGTTAACTATACATTTATGAAATGAAACTAGACTTACTTTCATGTTTTATGGTTTTTGGCTATTATGTTCTGTTTAGACCTTACTATTTATCCATAAAGACAGGTATTTCTTCATTTCTGAAGAGAAAATAAAGAAATAAAGTACCACGTTGCTAATCAAATGTTAAAAAGTCTTCAGATATTCTAAACCACATAGGTTTGGACATCCATAAGAGTATATTGTAGAGGCTCAGCAGACAAACTAGTGAAATATTTTCCCCAGTATCTGCACTGTCATACAGTTACTTTTTTACTGCGGTGGTCATTTTAAGCAATGAAATGAAAAAAAAAAAAAAAAGGTATTGAAGAACTTCCTGTAGAAGCCTGTCTGATCTTATTACTATTCTGTGTTTTTTGATTTTGTGAGTCAAGTAGTTTGCTTTCTAGTGTTTAGAGAAACACAACACTTGGAGATACTATGATCAACAAAATAATTAATAAAAATAACCAGACTTTTAATTTAAACTGTTCAAACTCAAAGGTAGTTAACTGAAATTAAGTGAATAATTAAATAATTTTAATTAAGGGACTTTTTGAAATGCACTGCTGTTAATATCTTTCCTTAAGAGAAAATAGGAAGCCACACCTGCTTTGTTTATTGTTTCATAAAATATTAGCCCACTACCTCTTAGAGTAGAGATAGTTAAATTTCTTCATACATCTCAAGTAAACTGTTCTTAATCAAAGCAGTTCTTACCTGGCTATGTTCCTTCCTCGCCCCAGGGCTAAACCACTGGCTGTGGGAGAAAAAGAAAAGACAGGTTTAACAATATAACTAACAAAGCACATGCTGTCATATGACCAGTCTGTGCGTGCTTTTGGGTATTTAGTCTGCCAGGAAAATACAGCCTTTGGCTATGCTTTATTTTAATGGGTTCTTTTTATTGAACTCTCTAAGTCTGTAACAGTTTTAAAAGAATGCACCACAAATTTAAATTCTGAGTAGCTGCTGGCTTTATAGGTTATTATATTTAGGTTTTGTATGTTATATAAAATAACATGTAAATAATAGTATTTTAATATACTATAATGCATGTTCCATATTTAGTACTGAAGTGTTATTAATGATTATAAAAAAAATTAAGTACCATGAGCTACCTGTTAGTTATTAATGTATTACTTTATAAACCGAAGTCTGAGTTTGAATCTTAAGTGAAATTCAAAGACCATAAATTCAGTGGGTTCATGTTGCTGTACAAGTGGGCAATTTTAAATATTGGCAGGCCTATTTCACACAGGTGAAAATTTAGATTATGACACTTATTAATACTGGTTCACATATACATTGTGATCATACAGAACTGTACTAACATCTGAATGTAGCTGAAATAAGCATTATAGAAACCTGGTTCAAATTTTGACACTTGCAAAATGCAAAGGGCTAGGTAAAAACAATTAAAACAAGGGCGATCTGAAATTACATATAGTACCTACATATTACTAATGTAAGCAAGCAATAAGTGTTGGGCAGAGGATAAAATAATTCCATCCGTTATAGTGTTGCACAAAAAGACCATAACATATTTTGTTATTATGCTTATAAATTCCTCTAGAAATGTAACAAAAAATTATAAGCTTAATCTACTATTTTTTTTTTCTGAAGTAGTTAAAGTCAGTACAATTTACTCTCTTTTTTTTTTTTTTTTTCCCACAGCAGCCATATAAAGACACTTCAGTTTTCATTTTAATTAAGATACTGAGAAGCAGCAGATACTATGGAATTGTCTGCTATAAATTACTCTTTTTTTTGGTCAAAAATCTGAAGGTTTTGTGGCTTTTTGACACTGATTTTTATGTTGGTTTGTTTGTTTGTTTTAATTCGCTTAATTACAGTGTTATCTGTATGCTTGTTTATTTAAAAAAAAACAAAACCAAAGTCACAATAGCAGTTGAATTATTTTAGGTTAGATATAACTTATTAAATCACAACTTCATTAGTTAACACACATTTGCAAGTTATGACTTGCAACACAAGATGATTAGTAGCATAAAAAGTTGGTACTGAGGATCTGATGTTCGTAGTATTTGTGCTTTGGCAAGTTTTTTTTTAAACTGTGGATGTTATATGTAGTAGCAGTTAGAACACATAAAGGTATCACCAAATATATTATTTCCTAATAATCAGCATCTGTGTTTTTTAGATTTCCAGTTGGAAAATATAAAAAAATGTAAACTTTTATTTTCACTATTCAAAAGAGGTAACCAATAACTAATATTGCTAAATGTTGTCAACTGAAAGGAATAATAGTTTACAGTAATGGCACACTATAGCAACTAAACCAACTGAATGACATTCCTTATTTCAGTGTGTCTAAACAATTAGTTCAACATCTTTTTGCAGAATTTATCATAAACTTCTTCCTCACATGATACATCATGTGAAAGATTCAAATATATTATGCTTCTTTATTTTAATATATTTAAGCTAGGCATTTCTGAACTTCCCTTAAGAGAAAAGTATTAACCCACATTTGGTACCTAGCCTTAAAAACAATTGTCTTTTAGGAAAATGTATAATAAAAACACATTTAGAAAGCACTGAACTTCATGTTTCCTTAAGAAACTAAAATGAATTACAAAGGATTAGAAATATTATTTTTTAAAAAAGATCACTATGTAAGTGAGCTGAGGCTCTTTTACACATATTTGTACAGTTGTAAAATGTGGCTTCGGCATAGAGGTAATACTGTAAAGAAAACAATAATAAAGTTATAACTCCAATCATTGATACTCACTCATGGTGAAGAGAATCCTGGGACAAGTGAACTGTTTTCCTGCTACCACCTGGTCCTGAAGAAATCAAATGGAAAAAAAAAAAAAAAAAAAAAAAGAAGTAGGAAATAAAAGTCTTTGAATAATGGGGGCAGGATATGCACTCAGTTATTGTTTATTAAGAAAACATATCACAAATACTAAATCCATAACAGAGACATTATATTAGATACAATAAATGCAATTAGCAGTATCTGGAATTTTGAAGTCAAGTCTGAGGGCAGACTATACTTGTACTATACAAGATTTATCTAAATACTTTGTGTATCCAAATTCTCATTGGATGTTAGACAACAGACATTTACAGTTCTCAAGGGCCTAAGCTACTTCAGAAAAGTCCATGAAACACTATCTGTGAAAGATGTTCTGAAAATCACATTGAACATACTGTCTTGCTTTATGGATAATATAGCAATAAGTTTATTTCAAAATGCTTCCAGCCTTTTTTATCCCAACAAAACTTTAAAAATTCAAGTTGATGTGGAATAGAAAGCAAAGATAAAATATTTTTAGCTGCCTGTACAGTAGTCCTTTTCTAGTGTACTATATATACTGAAATCAACGATACATAATATGCTCAATTTAAGAATGATCTTAAGAATGTTTGACAGCATATGCAAACTATTGCAGGTGATGATCTTCAGGTATTGCTCAAGAATGCATTCAAATATCTTTATTTTTAAAATCTGCTTAATTTGTCTGCACATGTAGGTAGGAAAAAGCAGAATCATGCGAGACCCCCTGATGAAACTTGTTTTTGAAGAATCAGAGCAGCGCGCAATAGATACAATAGTCAGTGTATTACCAGAGGTAGGAATGAAGTCAGATGTTCTGCCAGTTTTGTAAGGAAACCACAAAAAGTGGTTTATATTTATATGGATCAGGCTTGCCAAAAATACATAAGCGGAATAAAAATAAAAAACATATAAAAAGCGTATAAAAGCAGTCTACTTTTATCAAAAGAACAATGTGCTCAGCTTTTAAAGATAAATATCTCTAGTCCTCTGGTGTCATGATGGAGAAAAGCCAAGGCAGCTGAAGCTTCAAGTCTGGAAAACTTTCAAAAAACACTCACTGAATAATTTGAAAACTTCATGTGGGTAAAGTATTTGACCAAAATCTGTTTCTTTGACCTGAAGAATGATGTCACTTGAGGCTAAGTTGAGGAACCCTAAAGTGGTATTACTTTTCTGGCTGACAGTGATTGAAAGGAACTGATAATAGCTTAATGCAAAAAAAAAATCTATGCAAACATGCAGATCTCTTAGAGAAAATCATGGCAGCAACATGGGAGAACAGTACCTACTGCTTTATCTGCGTTTGAAATTTACTGTTTTACTAGACTTACTGAGCCCTGATATAGTCACATGATAGTAACAAAACAGTGACCAAATTTTACTTTTGCAATATTATAGTTAACCTAATAATAACAAAGAGAAATGTAAATTCACAAATACAGACCCAGAAATATGAACAAATATTTTAATACGCAATTTCCAAATTTTAAGATTAATAACTAAACTGTTGCTTTCACGCTAAACATGTACCTCAAGCTCTTGAGAGTTACATCCTGCATTAATCTCAAAATGAGGTTTTCATGCTATTCAAGTGGGTATCCCTGGAATATAGTAATCCATTTTCTACACTGTGGCTATAAAAAAATCCGACTGTTGCTATGTCATGCTTTGTTAGAGGTTCATGATCACATTATCTCATGGTGGACCTGACACTTTTATTCAGTTTACAGTATGTTCTGTGTACAGGCAACTTATTTCCTTTGCCAGAGCTGCTGACAACCTTTTCCACACTATATTAATCTTGTTTACAGACTTTATCTTGGTACAAATATCAGAAAACTGAACTTTTTATCTCAGGGAGAAAATAAACAACACGTTGACAGAAGCAAAAGCTATTTTCTGGACTAAAATTGGTTGTTGATCTGCAGGCATACTTATGAAAACAAGTTTAAGTTTCCAGCTAACTCAAAATACATAATCGGAAATTTAATAACCATGGAAATTTCAAGAAAAAAAAATATATAATTAAACTCATAATGCATATCAATAATATTGATCTTTGCATAAAACTGAATGCTGATTATTCTAAGATTCACAATATGTTAATGCAAAGTAATTCCTATTTGCAAAATTTACCTAGGGTGTAAAAACCCAAATAAAAACCTATTGCCCACCCTCACCTGCTAACTTGCTATTAGAAAAATCTACTCCAAAGAACTGCTGAACAGAAGAGTCAATTGCTCTAGAATGTCACAGCAGATAGTGGGACACTACAATAAAAGCAAATACCAGATTCTTTATTCATGTGAAAAAATGCATAGTTATCTAGAATTATTTCAGGTGATGAAATCCCAGTGCACAAGAAGAAATCAGGAGGTAAAGTATGAGCTTTCCATTAGGTAACAAAATAAATGGCACTGAAGGTTTACGGAATTAAGATCATCCCCCCCCCCCCCCTTATTCAATTGGATATATGCTAGTGTGCATGTCTGAGTGTACATATGTATCAGGGAATCAGGATTCCTGTGATGGATGTGTTTAGAAGATTGACAGATGAGGCCCACTTTAAACATCAAGCTAAATTCATTAATTAACAACAGTTCTTGGCAATAGTCAGTTCTTACACACTATTAGCCATCCTCCTTATACAGGCAAAAGTGTTAGTTTTAAAACTTGTAAGCTAAATTAACTGTGAATATACAATCTCATAGAGCCGATACTGTATAGTCATACTGATGACTACGGTCCTTGATGGTTCTTAGCCACAAGGGTCAAGGTGAAGAGACCGAGCCATCTGAGAAAAGAGGTTGGAAATTAAGGGGTCTTTTCTTCCTTACCAAATACTCCTAGTTTATTCCTGTTGTCTTTATGTTACCATTCCCGCCAAAAAGGTGAAGGAGGGGTGATTTCTTTTTTGTAACAAACACCTGAGACATGGGTGAGTTAAATGCAACCTGAAAAAGCACATTTTAACAATGTCCAACTATTTCAGCCTCAGCCTTTACAGGAAAAACTTCTCCACTCTTCTTTAATAATATAAATATAGTAATAATTGTTTCAAACATTTTAATGGATACTATTTTTGAAAAAATGTCATAGCAGGTTGTAAATTCATGCATTCATGAACAGAATTCTTACTTCAGAAGTTCCTTCCTGTAAGGCATTAAAATGCTTAAAAAATGCCCAATAAACTTTTTCAAACATTTTAGCAGTACCTTTAATAGTCTGTGTTTCTAGAAGTTGCACTAGTCAATAAGTGAACATTAGCACACTCATACTGGAACTTATGTAACTGAAACTAATATGAAACGGGTAATTATTTATAGTTCCTTTAATTAAGAATAGCAGCTTTAAAAAAAACCTACTAATGATGAGGAATAATGTCCTAGAGATTGAGGAACCTTGTCAACAGTCCAAAAGTACAAAAGAAATATCATAGGTCTTCAGACAGCACAACTGTGTTGAAGTGTGTGGTTTAGTTGCACAAAGCAGCAAAACAAGTAGGAGTGTAAAGGAAAAAGAGGGAAACCTTTGAGCCTTCTTGCTTGTCATTGTCCTCCTGTGCAAAATCTCTCCAGCATCACAAGGCACAAGAGAGATACAATTCCAATCTACAGTTGATGTAACTGTTTTAATAAGAATGAAGTTTAGTCTTTGGAACTCTCAATTTATTCTGTCTACAAGTTGTTTTACCACTGCTTTATTAAGATGACAAGGTGATAGCTACATACACTTTAGAGTCTCTGAAGCACATGTACTCCAACTCAAAGATACAAATTACTATTTGGCAAAGATTGCTTTGCCTTAGAATTTATGACGTATACTGATGGACACAGTCAAACAGAAAAGTATTCAAGTATTCAAGCATAAGAAGTTTTGTCTCAAAAAAACACAACATGGGATAAGGCTTCCTGAGCTACTACTTATACTTCAGAAGTGATACATGGAAAGATGGTGTGATTAAACAGAAAAAGTCAAGAAAGAGGATTTCAATCTCAATGTTGAACACGTAACTGTTAAATGATTTAAATGCTACTAATATAGAACAGAATATTTCAGTTGGAAGGTACCTACAGTGACAATCTAGTTCAATTTCCTGACCACTTCAGAGCTGACTATAACTTAAAGAATGTTCTTAAGGGCATTGTTCAAATGCATCATAAATACTGACAGGCATGGGACCAACTCTCTAGGGAGCCTGTTTCAGTGTTTGATCATCCTCTTAGTTATAAATGATTCCTAATGTCCAGTCTAAACCTTCCCTGGCACAGGTTTGAACTGTTCATACACTTCCTGACACCAGTTCAGAGAGAAAATTGATGAGCACATCCCTCTCCACTGCACCTCCTCAGGAAGTTGTAGGGAGCAGTTAGGTCACCCCTCAGTCTTCTTTTCTCCAAACTAGACAATCTCCAAATCCTTAGCCCTCCTTATAGGACATGCCCTAATGACATTTTTTGACCAGATGATCAAACCACTAACTTGAGAGGGAGCAAATTGTCGACAGTATAGTCACAGGTTGTTTGAACACTGCTTTTTGGTTTATATGGATAGGGTATGAAATACCCAAGACTGGGGTTTATATGAAAGATTATTTAAAGAGAAAAGAATCATTTAGTGAATTTAGTGAAAATTTAAAGAATCAATTAGTGAATAATTAATCACTAATTATTTTTAAAGATATCTATAATACAGAGCTCCCAAGTATCAATGTGTTCCACGTATAGCATTATCTTAATACTTAAAATACCAAAAACTACCTTAAAATGCATACTTAACCACACCTCCCTTATTTTTTCCCCATGCTATCACACAGATAAGTGAGCAAGTACACTTCCTCTTCATAATTTATGTTGAACTTAGGAAAAAAAATATTGAAAAATTACAGACTGTCTCATTCATAATTGTATCTCAGATACGTTTTCCATTACAAAAACAAAATCCTTTTAAAAGTAATTTTTAAATACTGAAAATTATTTTTATCTATATATAATGTTACATATATATAAATTATAAAATGTTTTTTTTAATTTTAAAATTCATTTTATGCCAAACATTCCATAGCACATGCAGTGAAAAGACATTATTGAGCTAATTTTTTACAGAATATTTCCTTACTATCATTTGGTAGACTTGGCAAGGTAAGGTTTACAGTTGAACTTAGTGATATTACAGGTCTTCTCTAATCTAAATGATTCTATAATGCATTTAAAGAATCCACGTAAAAAAATATAGAAATATTTTATTTGAATGTTTAACTTGGTCATCAGACTGTGTCATAAAATGTATGCAAAACCAGTAAAATCTCAGAAAAAAAAAGCTGAACATTTATTATGCAAATGAGCCAACCACTATTCTAAATGAAATAATAGGCTCCTTCTCCCACTTTTTAAATTAACTTTATAAATTAACTGCTATGATCTACTACAGATTAACACCTGTAAACATATATTTATATTAATTTTTATTAAATTCCAGAAGAAAATATTTTTTTTTCAGGCTCAAATATATATATAATATTTTTCCCTAAAAACAGTATATTGATGAGTACAATTTTAAAAGTTCAATAGCAAATTCAATTTTCTCAGACAGGAGTTTCTGCAATACAAGTTGTTGTCCAAAACAAAATGCAATTAAAATTAAATCCTGAACAGGTCTTTGCAGTGGAAATTACAGCATCACAATGATACTTCCATAATTCACAGATGTGTAATTGACAATTCATAGAAAATTAAATCAAACTATATCAAGGGAAGAAACGAGAGAAAAATCTATTTGCTCCATTGTGCTGGTTAATAGCAATTTCTTATTATTTTCAGCAGCAGTTTATTATCACTCATTTTACAGCCTTTATGCAGTAGAAGGATTGTAAATCACCTATACTAAACAAAACTCTGGACTTAAAATATATCTTAAAAAACAGAAATTCTTTGACTTGAAGCAATGTAGAAAACTAAGACAATAAAACCAGCTTTCACAGTGTCCATTGCTGAATCATTGCCACAGTCCTAGCTTGACATTACGATTACATTTTTATTCCCTCTACAAACATGCCATTGCTGAAGGGCCCAAACTGACCATTCCAGAGCAGCATCTCTAACATAGCAATGACCTTTAAGGGATTCTCAGTCCAACTCTACAGTCTTCATCAAGACATGGTTCACTGGCAGAATAGTTCTATACCAGTTTCTTTTTTCTAGTCTAGTTATAATTCCTTAAAATTGATTTCTTAATAATACAGTGTTGCAAAAAAATCAATGGATCATTGTCATTTTGCTTAAGAAATATATGCAAACAATAAGTAATGAGAAAAACCTCAAGA
The DNA here is from genome assembly GCA_033439845.1 of Ispidina picta. Lineage (NCBI taxonomy): Eukaryota > Metazoa > Chordata > Aves > Coraciiformes > Alcedinidae > Ispidina > Ispidina picta. The sequence goes on along the minus strand of JAABNV010002677.1, from coordinate 84,264 downwards.
AAAACAGATCAAAAGACATGGACTGTATTCTGAAAGCAAGTACAAACCTCCTAGGACATGTTTTATTATTTTCTTAAACAAACAAACAAACAAAGAGTTACACAACCTAAGTAGAATGAGAATTAGTAAGTTTCTCAGAGTTAAAATATGTCCCAGCTCCCCAGTGCATCTGGTGATTTCACAGACTGTTAAGAGTTTTCTCTATATTTCTTTTAATATAACTGATAAAAGTACTTATATCTCTTTATATATAGTTTTCCACTAAATGATTAACAAATGGAAAAGAAAAACTATTATATCAGATATTAAAAGAATAAAACTGCATTACTAAACATAGCTCCTTCAGAGAAAGGCAGAAAATTTAAATCTTGTATATAAAAGCAAAACAGTGAATTTCTTTGTAATTCTTTGGTATCACACAATTTTTCTCTGCTTTTGAGCTGAATTTGCAATTCAATAATTATAAATTTTAAACAAAAGGATTTTTCAAAACAGGCTAGCCTGGCTGAAAGTTTTTTTGTTTGTTTTAAATAGTAATGCTTGCAGAAAATATCACAGACCATGTTTTGTCCTAAATCTCTGTCAAAGAGCTAAGTTTTTATATATCACAGGATAGGCAACATAAAAGATTTAAAAATGCATTGTAATAATATACATGAGTGTATACATCCTTGAACTCCTCAGACCACTCGAGAAATTGCCATTACAGCTGGTCGGTCCCAACGGCAGACCGGGTGATTGGCAGTTTTTTTGCTGTCCAGGTGAGCTTTCCATTAGGGAAACCCCTAGGAGGAGGCAGCCCCGGCATTTCTTGCGAGGGAGGCGGAAGGAGGCAGGGGCAGAGCCCCACACACCACGGGCAATTTAAATTTCTGATTCCTGTGCACCAGACAAGCTCAAGCACAGAGCCAGGTGAGTCATCCGGGTGTGTACCCTTATCATGTGAAGTCAGTTACTTCCAGAGGTCTAGCCCTGGTTGCAACCCAGGCAAAGGCTGTGGCTAGGAAAACTGTGGGCACCCAGACTGAGGCCCCACGCAAGCATGTGGGTGTCCAGACCCCTGGCTATGGAGAATGCAGGAGCCTGGCCCTTGTAATGGAGGGTGTTGGAGATGACACCTGTGTCAGATGTGAACAGGTGAATGATCTGCTCAGCATGGTGGCTGAGCAGAAGGATGAAATTAAAAGACAGGACTATATGCGATTGTGAAAGGGAGATAGACTGGTGGAGCCAGGCTATACCATCCTGGAAGGAAGAGCAGCGAGAGAGGGCTGCACATGAACTAGATGATTTCATTTCGTCTTGCTACCCAGAAAAGATGGGTAAAGGAGGAGATCTAGGAGCTGGGGGTGAGTGGAAGCAGGTCCTTCCCCAGAGAAGTGGGAGAGCCCCCTCCCGATCTTCTCAGTCTTATCAGCTGCCCATGCACAACAGATCTGAGGCACTAGTAACTGAGGATGAATTTACATATATAAGCAGAATTACTTAGAACTTTTTACAGGTACAAGTCACTCTGTGACAATTCATGTCATCATAAGCTTGCTCAGAGTGGATTAAAAATCCCAAACCATGCACACAACATTCCCATTTCAAAATCACCACTCAGCTTCAGTAGCAAGCAATGAGTGGCCTCTACTGGCTGACCAAAGGCTACAGAAGTCACTAAGCTTTCGCTCTGAGTTACAGCTATGGTTATCGAGTGTATGAAGAAATATTAACAGAAAGAGTATGCTTGTCAGTGCTAAATAATTCACAAAAGACTATGGATTAAAGTAAACAAAGATGCAAACATGAGATGAGAAACAGAACAGACAGTATGGAAAAGTACCTTTAAATATCAGTGCTCCTAATATAGAATAATTAAAAAAATTAAAAATGCCATATGAAAGCATACCTATTACCACAAATATGATATACAATTTCCTACAAGTATATAATTAATAAAAAAGGGGAATAAACTGCAAGTAATTTAATACCCTTCACCCCCCATAATTGTGGATAGCACAACTTGATGATGGGAGAGTAAATCCTGTCAAAAACATGGTAAAAATTATTAGATTATTGTGCAATAACTGTATTCAATTACAAACAAGAAAATAAACAACCCCACTGTTAATATTTTTTTTCTATAGGAGTATGTACCTAATTTGCTATCTTCCACATTTAAATTTCACCCTACCAAGGATTATTGTCAAAATATACGCAACTACTGATGCTATAAGGTGATTGCTTTCATAAGCAGCTGTATGGTGCTCATATATGACACTGTACTCTCTGATATTTCCAAGCTCCCGTTTTGAATTCTTCCCCATTTCAGAATTCAGTCCCATTATCTTCACTGCTCAAAATTGTTCACAGGGTTATCTAGCTGACATATAAGATAACCCTCCATCTCACTAGACACCACTGGGATATGACATGCTGACCCACAGTAAGCCCTGGTTATTAGCTTGAAACATACACCATATAAATGGAGCTTTAAGACAAATAATTTGTTTTAAACTCTTTTCATTTTACTTATACATTAAAACTCATTTTAAACATGCTGACATCACTTCCATTAATCTGTATAACCATTAACATATTTGGACACTTTAATGTTAGATTTTTACTATTATCACAAAACAGAAAAATACTGTGACTAGAATGCAGACTGAAAGTAATGTCTTTTTTTTTTTTTTTCAAAAGAGAAAAGGAATTTAGTTTAATGAATTATAACTACATGAAAAACAAAAGGCCAACCACTGCAATTAAACCTGATGCCTGCATGGCTATGAAGCCCACAGTCATACCATGGTGAAAAAACGCTTCTATTAGTGAGTTCCCATTCTTCCTGTCCCATCGTTTCCACAATAATACCCCCCTACACCCTCATATGAGATATATTACAGCCTGGACAACCGAAAACAGCCAGTACCTAAAGTATTTTCTGGAAAATGAAATAATAGGAAGGCTTGGCACAAAGAGAATGCTGATCACAGCATACCTAAGAATTTCCCACATAAAGAAAATAATTCAGTTATCTGAAAATTTTGTTTTAAAAGGTTACATTTTTGTAAGATTTGGAATAGCTTTCAAAATTTATACAGTTTGGTCAATAATAGACCTTATGAAATTTACACTTCTGAACTACTAAAATATAAGCATGACTTTTTGCCCATTAGGTTAGATAACATTTAAATAATTAGTGCCCACAAAACAGTTTTTCTTCATTTTACTTCCCACCAGAAGGGCTCACACCAAACATCAGGAAAAAGGCTTTAGGGGAGTTTCAGCTACAAACATGGACAGTTTCACTGTTGACAGCGTTTTAGGTGGATTACGCTTTTAATTATTTTGAACTTCCCTATACATATGCTTTACCCTTCAAGTCTACACAACTGGTGGATTTTATAAACCCTTCTAATTGCCACTTTCTTGGCCATCTGAACATCTAATGTGTAAACATAAACATGTTTCCAATTATAAATGCCACTAGAAATGAACAGAAGAAACAAGCAAAAACTCAGAAATCAACTTTTCATTGGGTGCTTTTAAGGAAAAGGAAAATTTAGGCTTAAGGTATCTTTTTTATTTTTCACGCTAAGCAAGATGACATAGAAATAAAATACATTTTAAAATACCTTATGATAAAAATATTTTTTTCTGAGCATGACATTCTCCAGCTTTTCCATCAACTTGTCTTCAAATACCAGATGTAAATAATTCATGACTTCTATTATAGAAGAAATGGAAACAAGTAGGTTCTAATAGGAAAAAAAATAATCAAAGGTGGGAATTCTTCTCATACATTTTAAAAGAAACTGTTAGGCTTGTTAGGCTTAGTCCCACATTGGGATATCAATATTCGGATAAGGAAGCATTGTATTTCAAAATTTCTAACATAATAAAGATATGAAAGGTGTATCCTACCAAAAGCTAGTGATTGGATTGTGAAAAGTCACCATTAAGTTTGATTTGAGGACTAAAATGTATTATCTTACTCTCAATTCCCTCCTTATCCTTAAGAATGCTCCAAGGCTCTCTTTGTATGATATCAAGCCCTACATAATGGGAAACATTACAGTAAGCTCTTAGCAGAAAGCCTATGGTTCCTTACTGTAATTTAAAATGGTAATATCTAAAAATGATAGCTCTCCTAAAATACCAATTAATAAAGGAAGGTGAAGCCCGTGTTCTAGGAGCAGAACACTTCTTGTAACTGCTATCCACTCACTTACAGGCTCCTACGTTCTTAAGATGAACAAGGGGGAAAGACAGTTCAGTTTACCCTCATGTCTCCAGTGGCATAAATTTCACTTTTCTGGCCAGATCCATGAGAATAGGTTTTGGTCCCTATGCAACACATTAACTGACTTGGGCTTCTGGAATTACTGATAAAACAATGTATGGGCAACTTTTGTCTATCACAAGCATATCCTTGACTTACAAAGCATCACTGTAGAAATAAGGACAAGAGGAATAATTGGTCTATCGGGTCCTGACTACACAGTGGATCAAGTAAAAAACTTTTTTCTCTCTGTTGTGTTTAATGTGTTGCTGGGCACAAGGAGCAAAATCTTTTTCAGACACAAAGCTGTAAAACATGTTTTGCTGGTCCTGTAGAAGACTGACTTTCCAGCAACCTTAGGATGGAGACTATGCATCATGGAATTATGGCCTGTGGCTATCAGTAGCTCCTTGCAAAAAGCCAAGCAAAGTTGTCCTTGGGGAGTGAGAAAGTTATTCTCCTTCCTCTTCATGAAGGAAAACAAAAATCAGGAGAAGCTGACCATCAGAGAGATGATCTTTGATACAGAGAAGATCTTGAATCTAATACTGACATTTTGCATTTATATAGAATGTTATTCTGGAAACACTTCCCTAATAAAGACAACATGACCTAAAAGCTTGGTATAAGAGCTTGACACGACTGGGTACAGTTTATAAAGCAAGCACTGGAGTTTGCTTTTAAATTGCTGTTAATACAAATACAAGGAGTTTGCTTACTAAATGCAAGTTCCAGAACGCGTACCTTTTATGTAGCTCCTGAAGCAATACTATGTTCATGGGCTATTCTGCTTCCTGTCTACCTAAAGACTTTATACAGTACCAGAATGGAGGCTAAACAGAGGGCACTCAGCACATTATTAGGCCTGTTTCCATTTGAAGGCAGCTTTAACACCAGAAGCCTTGATGCAGCAGTCGATGGCATCATTTAAGAAACTGTATATATTGGCAGAAAGCAGCTGCTCATCATACCCTCGACAGTGTTAAATTGTGCACATGGCCATGAAGAAAAACACATGAAAACAGCAATTTGAGTTTGGCATTATCACCCACAGATACTTAAGTATCACAAAACAAAACACATTTTGAATTTTCTTTAATTATTTTTAAAGTAATAAAGATCTAGTGATATATTAATTATGAGGAAGAAATAGATGACAATAGATGAGCAAGAAAGACGTTCACTGAAAAGATACCATAAGTGCCATGAAATATTTGGGAACATAGATATATTATATCCATATGCTGAGGAAAATAACCAATTCAACAAAGCAAGTTTACAGAAAATTCTGGAAAGTTATCAAACCAGTTCATATTCAAAAGGAATAATTCATTTAACTATTAAATCAGAGGTCATTTATGAAATACTGGATCAAATCATTGTACCTACTGAGAGAATGCCTGTTCCTCACAGTGGGGGAAAAAAATCATATGAGTTACATAGTTCAAGATACCTTCTTGAAAAAGCAACAGACGTAACATCTTCTGGAAAAGAAAAAAGTCTTTTCAATTCTGAAATTGAGTAATGCAGGCATACTTGCCCTACTCCAGTTTTGCCTAGTTCATCTTTAACCGCAACTAAACCAGGTTCAAATAATATAAAATGTCCTGAACTTTGAAAATTTTATATTCTCCTAACTAGATAAGCCACTGGATGGTGGCTTTTTTTTTTCCATTTTTTTTTGGTTGTTATTTGTGTTTTGGGTTTTTTTTTGTGAAGACACCATTAAAATATCAACTCCTTCCACATCTAAAAAGTTTATCTGAATCTCTGACACTAGGGTAAAAGCAGTAGGCAAATTCCTATTCCCATAAAACCTTTTCAGAAATATCTCTGACTTCAGTCTACTAGAACAAGTAATTTTTATTTCTTGCTTTTAATTGCAGACCTGTGAGATCAGCTTTGGGAACTTCTACTTCAAGTCCCACTTGCTTCTAACAACATGGGGAAATATGGGAAAGAGCTACAGATTTAATTCATTCAAAGTGAAAGCCTATCAGCTTCTGAAGTTTTCATTTCATACTACCTAAGACTGATTTTGTGCCTAAAATTTATATTTACCTTAAAGTTTCTGAAGTTATTTTCTATAGTTTCATTATGATCCATCATTACAGCATCATTTGACCCTGATGAACAATTCCTCTTTCCTACTGGGGGACATTTTCATGCCCCTTGAATTATTTGAACAGACTTCATTCATTCTTAATTTACCATGTGCAAAAACAATTCTACGAAAGGCAACATAATCAAACAAAACAACAGAGTGCTCTGGATTGATTCCAGAGTTACGTAACACTGTAATTTGTTAGACATAAATATCTGTGCAATTTCTGCCATTTAAAAAATATTTAAGGAGTAATTAACCTATCTCCAAGGTTTAGTTTTGGAAATAAATGCTAAACATATGAACACAGAATAAGAGTAGGGAAAAAATCCTTGATACCTGAAAACAGAGATACAATAGGCTTCCAGATCATCCCTAGGCATTTGGGGTATGTTTTATTCAATATATCACCAGGCTTCACATTTTAAAATTTACACGATCAAGATAAGGGAGGAAAGGGGTGGGAGGACCAAGTGATTCTGCTTTGGATCTTTAGGTCTATCTGTATGAATATACTTCTAAATGTATTATGTTTAGAAACTACTGCACTTTAAATAAAGAAGCTATTTTTGAAATCCAAACATGTCAGTGCCTGTTCTCCGACATCTCATGTCAGAGTCAAACAATGAATGTTTTAATGTTAAAAGAATCTGGTTTTCTCTGTATGAATAATACTTTCTCTTCAGTGTGCTTCAAGATTATGATCTATACAGAAGTAATTGTGGGGGTGTTTTTGTTTGTGTGGGTTTATTTTCTTTTTTTTTTTTTTCTTTTTGCATCCTCATAAAGAGTTCTTTATTATTTTTATTTCTATTAAAAGATATATATATAGATATATATATATATACACACACTTAATACCCAGGAACAATATTCTAAGGAAGCTATAGCAGGGTTTTAAAATTACTACTAATAGAACTAAGTAAAATAAAACAAGTATGGCACCTCAGTAAAGAAAGTGGTGACAGGATCACCAGGTTTAACTCCTCAGTTTAATACTATTCTGGAAAATCAGTTCCTAAAAGTTTAAGTTTTCACAGTTCCTCAGGACTCCTCATTAAGTAAATGACTAACAACTTTTGAGCTGAAAAATCTTACCCCTAATACAATGAAGCTCTTTCCTTCCAACTTTGGAATACATTTCTTCACAGAATCACAGAATGTTAGGGGTTGGAAGGGACCTAGAAGATCATCTAGTCCAACCCCCCTGCCAGAGCAG
>JAABNV010002677.1:58999-76633 GCA_033439845.1 Ispidina picta | reverse complement strand
CTAAAGAGCCCCAGCTCTCTCAGCCTCTCCTCATAAGGGAGATGCTCCACTCCCTTAATCATCTTGGTGGCCCTGCGCTGGACTCTCTCCAGTAGCTCTTTGTCCCTCTTGAACTGGGGTGCCCAGAATTGGACACAGTATTCCAAATGGGGCCTCACCTTCACACAGCAAAACAATAGACCTGCAGACAGTGGTGCAGATAACAAAATTCATGGTACACTAAGACCACTTAGCAATACCAAACACCCCAATAATTCCCCCAATGCAGCCATTCATTTTAATGAAGCACTTAGTTCTCCCTAAATGTCTAAAAAGCGAATAAACACTGGAGATGAGACAATATTCCTCAAAATTGTTTTGAAATTTTGCTGACTTCAGAACCCATAAAACTTCAGGCTGATTAGGACAGGATCTACTGATCACCTTTTACATGTATTAAAAAAGTCCTCATCTATTATTGAATCATCCTCGCATTCAGCTCACAGAACTGAAGAACCAGAGTTCAAAACATGAAGTATTAAAGATGCCACACAGTAGCAGAGCAGTAGGATGGGTAATTTTCCAGATGTTGGAAAAATTAAAAGCCCTAGCAACCCTAAACAACATCATTTTTACTTGATGGGTGACACACACAACTTAAATTCTGATTTTTTCTTGATATACAGAAAATTCCACTCTCACTAAGAGTATTTAATTTCTCAGCCATATGACTCAGATACCTAAATAAAAATGTCTCAGTTGAACAATGAATTCAAAATCAAACTTTGTTAGATGCACTAAACATATCTGTATGCACTTTAGTGGCAGATCAAATTTTATTTTCTCAAACCATCACTTCCTGATGACTGAAGTGACTTTAGTCCAAAATGTTACAACCCGTGTGTCAAGATAGGCCCCTTTTCATACCAGAAGTGGTATTTAATCTCTCCTAGTCTCTTCTTTTAATTGAATTAATCTGGAGATATAGTTGTGACATCAACACATTCTCAATATACTAAAGCTGAAACCAAAGCATTTTCTGAATAAATACTTCAGTATAATACATATTTCCCTTATCAGGAACAACAACAAAAAAATCCACGAAGCATTAATAAATGTACCAGGTGCATCATCACTGTAGTGTTTCCACATTTACTAACCTAAGAGTAAGAATGAATACAAGTAAACAACAAACATCCTGATTTACACACAACACAACATGTGCATTATTTGTAGACCTGCTATCCTTACCTGATGGACAGACAAGGATTTTGCATTCTGAGTTTAATTATTTTAAATTTACACTAAATATGCTTATTCCAGTGCAGAGTGGAAATATCTTTAAGTAATAAGTTATGTTGAGCACATTAACACCTCAGACTAAGCCCTTGAAACTGCCAATTATAGTATTTTTAAAGGAAGCTATGATTAATTAATTAATTGATAAAGCTACTACCCTTCTACTAGCAGAAGTGTCAGTTCTAAAATATACTCTCAAATATTTTCCTTTACAGGACAGTAAACTTGAAACAGACTTGGAAAAGGAAATGTTAAGATCCAGAACACCACATTTTGTTCCATATTAATATATGGTAACATTTGCATTTAACATTTTATTATATCACGGTGAGGAAAAGGCTCATTAGTTTCCATTTTCAAAATATCTTCTGGCTCTCCACAGCAAGAACAGACTACTAGATATTTGAAAAGGGCAGCTGTTTTTCCCTGGGTGCAACACAATGGCAGGTCAAACTTTTTTTCCTCTTGTCCTACAAACAATTTTCAAGCCCATGCTCAATAAATACATTTGGTCTCAGCACTCCCAATAAGGGCTGCACAATCCCCTCAGTAGCAGACCTATGATAAATTGACTTATTTTCCCAAATCAAACACTTGAATTTAAATTCAGATGAGTTAATGCAAAGGTCAACATTGTAATCAGTTCTTTTGATCTTTATAGAATTTCTAGAGTAATACATAATAAATCTGAAACAAGGCAATTTGCAGCTCTGTATGTGTGGCTGGTAATAAAAATCTTAACGATTAGAGCCTTTATGTACTTAAGGAACGTTTTATAGTAATAGCTATAGTGAGAACCCCAATGCATGGGGAATGATGGCAATAGATAACACTGAAAGACATGATTGCTAGATTCTTTATATAGTTTATACAGTATGTATAGATTATACATTATAAATTAAACCACAATGCTTCTGAAGAGTCTTCCAATGTTTTTATACTATTTCATTTTGAATTTCTATTCTCCTTTAAATATGGCCTTGATAGAAAGTTGCTATTTTAAGACAGATCTAATATATCAAGAAGCTTATTGTTTCACATACTAGTATGTTCCTTCAGATAACTGTAAAAAGGAATAAAGTGTTTCTTCATGAAGTCTATAAATATATCTTGTGCATCTTTTTAAAGAAGAAGATTCCTTTTTATGGGAGTATGTATTTAGAAGCACAGTATGTTACATCTCTTATGAACAAGAAAAAAAAGTAAATTAGTGGGCAAAAGGCATTACAGCTGAAAACTGGAACATACAATCCTAGAAGCAGACAAAAATATCTGCAGTCATATGAGGAAATTCTTAAGATCAAAAAGGTAAAATCTGATTTTTAATAACCTTTTAAAGTTTTGTGGGTTTTTTTTTTTTGGTTATTAATGTGGATTTTTGTGTTTGCTTTGTCGTTTGTTTGCTTTTTTTTGTTTTTCCTAATGATCAAATAAGTGCCCAACCACTAAAAACTGTAAAAACATTTTCCTTTTCAACATCACAAGATAAATGAGACATTTAAGAATTGGTGTCAGAGAACATCTCTCATAAGCATACAATTATATAGTAAAACAAATATAGGATATAGTTTAAGAATTAAAGAAAGAATGCTTTTTCAGTAAAACTAAGGCTGAGCAACTTTCATGAGTGACTGCATAAGAAGGACCAAGACTTCATCCATGGACATAGTGACTAAGGACCTCACTATTAGAACATATTTGTTATCTGCATCTATTCAGCGGAGAGATAAAGAAAATTGATAATTTCTTTATTTTCCCTTCTCAAAACTCTCCTATTCTCAAAGAATGCATACAAATCTTCTCAGCAAAAAAGAAAACTCAACCTTATTCCAATTTCACTTACATCTTAGTTATTGAAAATAAGTAAATGCACCATCACACAGAAGCATTACTGATATTGGATGGTGTTTGTGAAAATAAGTAAGGCTTATTGCTTGGTTTTGGTGCAAGAAGTCCTCTTCTGCAATAAACAGAGTATGTAACAGTGATCCTCTTGGCATGACTTGAAGAAAGCCTTAAGTCTCATCAACCAAGATAATGCAACTGTTTTAAGATAAATACACTTGTTGCATCATATAGAGGTTATGAAGTACTTCTAAGCCTAAAGAATTCTCCAGTTCTAAAGAATCTGACTTAATAATGCATGACAGGTCTATTATAAGTTATCATTAGTCAAAAAGCAATACACCACCTAGGATAGTTTGACTTATTCGTCTTAGGGGTACTTGAAGAAACAAAAGGCAGAAACACAAAATTGTAATCCTACTACCTTGTACACAAAACTACGTGGCACACAAGAAAAACTCCAACAAACCCATATATCAATTCCTCAAAAGCAAGGTGTGTGAACTTGAAACCACATTTTTAACTTAGATACCTTGCTGTAGATTGCTACAAACACAAACTGGAAGGATCTTAAGAAAAGCACCTTAAGTTTGAAAAAAATGGGAAAGGGAAGGCAGTGGAAGGATGATACCACACAGACATTCAGCTAAGAAAACAATTTTCGTAACCACATTCTAAATGGATATAAACAGGCAAGAATGATTTTTTTTCAAGGCCAGACAAGAAACTGTAACTGAAGATACAGATGGGAGTCTGAGTGAAAGATTAAAACTGTAGAAAGACTTTAGCAAGACAGCCAAATAATATGATTTAGAAAGAAAGCTAAGTCAAAGTTGACACTATTGACTGGTATGACAAAGGCTGGGAGCATTCTCCACAGTGATTAAGTAAGAGAACGTCATATATACTTAACTGCTTAAAAAAACAACAAAATAGATGGGATAGTGGAATATTATAGATGAGACTGAAGGACTGTGTGAGATGGGGATAAAGCATAGTTATAAATAACGTCTTGTTATAAAAATTGGATTCATTTGTGCTTCACTATAACAAATAAATCCCAACACTGGATACTAAATTCTTACTACTATTCCACCTGCTGACATTTCCCCAATCCTGTCGTCAGTCATATAATCATGAATATTTCTCTCAGACAAACATTTTGTTATTGTGTTCAGCAATAATATACCATCATTTTTTTATTAAATATATTATTTTTTTTAAAAAATTATGTTTATAGAGTGCTAGTTACAAACTTGCTTTCAGCTGGCAGCCCCCTTCCCCAATATGCAAGTAAAATCTAGTAATTAAATATTTGGATGATATAATTAGTGCAAATACATACAACTTTCTAAATAAGAAATATAAAGATGTGCAGTTACACAATTATAATGTGTAATTACATAGGCTTTCTAAAAATTTTGCTTGACACAATGAAAGACCATTTTAAGAGATTCAAGAATCTAATCTACAAAATGGACCAAACAATGTACTACCAAAACTGTTCCCATCTATTCTTTGATTAGAATTATTTGCTTTTTAAATCAAAGCACTATTGGGAAGAAAACCCAAACAAAGCAGGAGTACATATGGTTTAAGATTCCTGGATTGTCATTATGGTATTCATGATTCAAAACCTGACCTTTTTTTTTTTTTTAATGTTCTGAAGGCTTGTTGCAAGTGAAAGTTCGAGAGGACTTAAGCTACTGAATTAAAATGTATCTTCTACTGCTGAGAACAGACTAATATGAATCTTGCCAGAAACTGCTCCTATTGTAATTTGGGTTTTTTTTAAACAATAGGTTTCTATGAAAAAAATTATGAATTATTATTTTCTTGTATGAATTCTTCACACACTAAAATTTCTGTTGTACAAAAACCAGGGAACTGTAGATGCAGGAGAGAAAAACACATTATTAGAGTACAACATGTGATAAACACATTAGTGTAACAACTATTACTGGGCTGATTGTAAGAATACTGACACTTTAAATGCAGGTTTTCAGAATCTGTCACCTTGACTCCACCAGATTAACAAGAAAATTTCATCATACACTAAGTTCATTCACTTATTTGATGAATACACTATAATAGTACAGATTTCACTGATATAGTTCAGATTCTGGATGTCAAATTAATTATATTTTCCTTCTTGTGAGGTTTTTTTGTTTTGAAAGAGCAAACATTGCCAGATAACCAAACAGTAGAAGGTGTAGGGTTATCAGAGCACTACCTATGTGAAAGCTTAAAAGCGTCTCTAAGACTCTTAGTGCTCTGCAAGGATAAACAGGTTTCAGTCATATCTCTATATTAGCTAATTTTGTCAATTTATCTTTGTGCCTTCTTTTTTGGCCGGAGGTTGAAATGCTCTATGACCTACACATGCACTGAATAAGACACTACAGAACAGAAAAATTGATTTTAATAAAATTATTATTTCTATTTTATTTTTTTTCTAGCAACAAGGAACCATCAAAATACTTATTGAAGTGTAATTTGCATTTGTTTATGCCTTTTGAGTCTTCTCTTAGAAGTAAACAAGTCAGTCAAGTCAACAGAAAAATGAAGCCACCTTTTGGAGACATACTGATGATAAAAACACTATCACCTTCTAAATAGTGCAATTAAGATGCAGTAGGCATAGAAAATTAAAGACACTATGGAAAAAAACCTCCAAAAATGAAGAAAACTATCCTTCTTTGAAGATGTTATTTTTAGTAACTCTCAGTACTTAAATTTAGTCAGAAACAGACTAAGAAGAGTTTTCTAACATTTTTTCAAGGTGAATATTAGACAACATAGAATCATATAACATAAATATTATTTATATAACTTCACAATTACAGTCAGAAAACGTTTAATATCACCTGCATATGATATGTATTTCCGTTTTTACAGGGAAGAAAACGAAAAGCACAAATTATCTTGTTTCTTTCAATTTAATTATATATAGTGACTCACCTTTCCCCACACCCCTTCCCTATGCTGTCTTCTTGTTAAATTAGTGATCACAACCAAAAAACCAAGCTAATCCTACCAAAAAAACATTTTTTTTTTTTAAAAAAAAGCAGATAAATTGCACACAAGAAATATCTTACTACTGTTATATAGAAAAAGCACAGAACAGCCCTGGCACAATGCTAGATAAACTGATTAATTTAGCTTACACAAAACTAAATAGTACTCCAAAATATCTAGATTTGGAGCTTTTGTATTGGGGTAGCATCCATGTCCAACAGAGGATTTCAGCTGGACAATGATGAAAAGTCCGTATGTTACAGTGCAACCATAAATTGTGTTAGAACGTATGGTCAGGCCACAGAGGGGCTACAAAAATAGGTTAGAAACAGCTCTCTGACTGAAAACAAATTACCTAAATACTAATATGAGAAAATAGTGTTCTTGACATATATTTTCATGTGGCTACTGCTGTTTCAAGCTAAGTCTATAGAGACAGAATACAATATGCTACTACTTTAAATTTGGAGGTTGTTATTCCATCCAGACATTAAAAGGCAGAGAAATCTGCATGGGTCTGATGCCTCCAGGCTTCAAGATTTATGATGAAATAAAGAAAAAATGGTAGTATGTCAGTTGACCTGGACATCAGCTATTGAACCTGTATTATGGAAGGAAGGAAATCTCAAAAGACTTTAATCATCATAGACATTAAAATGTTTGTAAAATAACTATTATTACACAGCTGAGGCATGTATAAAATGTACCACTTCTGAAATATAAACAAAAGAACATACAAACTAGAATACTACTCTCCCATTGCACTTAATTCTCTTAAAATTAAAAGAACATCTGACTCTGCAGATCTATAATGCATCACTTCGCAACTCTGAATCTTTTAAAGCCAGGATTAAGCTTTGTAAGAACATACCATGAATGCAAAATAAGACAGTTTTACAGAAGAAACTGCAGTTAAGCAGCTAGCAGCAAGATACTATAAAATACTAACCTATAAAAAATCATATCAATTTAAAAATTATTACATCTGATGTTGTTTTTTTTTTCTTGCAACTTAGTATCTTAAAACAAAAGTACAAAACAAATTTACAAAGTTCGGTTATATTGACTTCATAAATTAATATTCAATAAACTCATTTGTCTTCTGTTAAAGATGTGCTCTAAGGGGGGGATTCACTGATTAACATGTTATGTTGATTAATCCTATGATCTCATTGAAAAGTCTGAAGAACAAATGAATATTAGATAAGCTGCCATGTTAAACTAAATAGTACTCGGTTATCACATTTTATTTCTGGTGTACAACATTTGTTTGAATAATCCTTCATGCTTGTCTGATAAATACATTTGAAAGCTACACGTCATGTAAACCCTGCAGAGTTGTACTTAGCAGTGAAAAGTATCAAGTGACGATGCACTAAGACAATTAGGATTTATAGTAATTACAACAAATTTGCCAGGAGCTAAGCAACCCCGCTACTTCTGTAGTATTATTTATGATGGTTTTGCATTTTCACCAGTTTCTGTTTTCTATTTTGATATTTTCAGGTAGACTAAAGCATGCTACTGGGAAAATATAGACAACTCCATTGGGCATGTATTTCTAAATATTTTTGAATTGCATTTCTAAATCTTTTTTTAAACCTTAAAGTTTTCAGTACCTTGGCATTGACTGATCTAACTGGACATTCCTGACTCAAAGAAAGAAAAAGCTTTATTAATATAAAGATTACTTATTGGGATCACCTTTGGCTTAAGTAAAACAGTATCTTGAAATAAATGAAAATTCTAGTTATTTTAATTGCCATTGCTTTACTGAACAGCACAAAGCCTTATTGTCCCACAGCATGAAATGATCAGATATCTGCCCAATATGATGGACAGCTCTGGCCCAGTGAACAGGCAAAAATCCCATTTACTCTGTGCCAGATGGGACCTACTGGACGCTTCAGTGCAAACAACTCATCCTTCTTCAGACCTTGTTGTCCAACTCCTGAGCTAGCTCCAGCTGATAATGATGGATATCAAGGCTATGGTAAAGTGGGTGACAACAGCGGCCTTGTTATGACTGCCAGTCTTTCAGTCTTGTCATTATTACACATTGAAGATTTATTTGAGTTTATTGTTGTGCACTGGGTCTAACCATTTACAATTCATCACCTTCTGCAGAAGGTTCAAGATAGTGGGCATAGCTATAATTGCCACCTCCACCTGCTTCCGGAAATTATGAGGTCACCAACTAGGGCTGCCCAACATCCACAAAGCTCCACATGCTCCTGTGAGCACCCACAGTGAACACCAGTGATGATACTCCTGGTATGTCTGGAACCATTGTCCTAGACATTTGGGAATGCCAGGTATTGTTTGCAGTTCGAGTATACACATGCTTCAGAGTATCCCTGAAAATTTAATTCTTTAATAGCATACTAAATCTTTACATCTGCTTTGGAAGAACATGGTGGTCTAGTGGTTAGGATTCGACGCTCTCACACTGCTGCAGCCCGGGTTCAATTCCCGTTCAGGGAAGTTTCTTTGTAACTCGGTCTAGGTGATCCTGCTCTGGCAGGGGCGTTGGACTAGATGATCTTCTAGGTCCCTTCCAACCCCTAACATTCTGTGATTCTGTGATTCAGAATTCAGTAAGTTGGTGTCATGAGTCTTCTGTATTTGTAAACTAACATTTACTTTTTGTATCCATAAAGAATTAATCTTAATGGAAGTGTACATTTCAGGCAGGCTTTCTTAAAGACTACAAAACATCACAAAGAACAATGTTCTAATGCTAAATCAAAAATAACTAGTATAAGAAAATAACCAAACAAAGAATCATGTACTTTTACTATGGCTTTCTTATTGTATTAGTATTTTAAAAGTGAAAATTGGTTACTCACTGCTGTTTTCCTCTGTACTTGTAAATATGCCAGTAGATTCTCTCTCTTGAGAGAGCACCACTGGTTCATCATCAGTTTCTTTATTCCTACTACTTACCGAAATATTTTCTGTTTTATGATAATACTCACAATGCTCCTTGTTTCAGTATTAGAACAATTACCTTCATCTAAAGTGAAAATCTTGTGATGCATGGATTTACCTTCTATTAGCAATCGAGAATATATTATTAAGAAAATCTGCCAATGTCGCTAATGTCCACAAAATTCTAAAACCCCTAAAACTCAATATATGGAAACCAAGAGTAATACTTCTGCTGATCATTACAGGCAATCATGTAAAGCAGGAAGGAACAAGTCAAGGTTTTAGCAAGTGACTTGAAGGAAAAAAACCCCACTTCTTTTCACTTTTAAGCTGGGCTGAAGGTCATCAGTAAAGAGGGTTAACTGAGACCTCACGGTAAGTAGTAAGTAAACACACAGCAGAAATGCTTCTACCTAGAAGTACAGCTCTCAAAAAATAAAAATAAAATGTAAGCCTGACCTGGTTAGTGGTTACACATGGTGCTTAAACCCAAGAAAAAAAAGTTAAATTTTAATGCACCATTCTTTCAGTTCCTATGTTAGCTATATTGCATGAGAGAGAACTGTGTTATATTTACGAAGAATTTAATAAGTAGAAACTTGCTATATACTCTCAGATTTATAGAACTAGCACATGAACATTGAGGTTATTAAAAAATAGTTCAGGATTCAAGTCAGTCATTAAAAAGGTATTTTCCAACAAAGTCTCATACAGAAGTGCAAACATACATCAAATGATTAAATTATTCAGGACTCAACATGACCCAGCATTATTAAAATATCACTGATAGATTTGCACATTTCACTTTCAAGTAAACCCCTTCATCCAGGAGAAGGTCTCTGATATCTTTTTTTTCCCCTTATGTCAGACAAGCAAGAGACATAGAGAATTGTCTCACAGTAATTTCTTTTTTAAAGCAGCATAATTTCCAAACAGAACTAGCTAATAAAGTAAAATGATTTAAGGTCTCAGTCACAAGGTTTCAAGTAAAGAGGAGTATCTTTCCTCCTACAAGATACAAATAGTCTGGAAAAGCATGTTAGTATAAGAAAATAGTGAAAAACCTTTCAGGTGTTTCACCTCAAAGCAAAGCTTTACTCTTGCTATTTCCTAGTATAAAGCAAAATCAGAGACTGTTTATTTAGACAGTCTTGCATCATTATTTCACTTATTTAAAAGACAAGGGCCGAACTTGAACGTGTCCAATGAAGAAGTAAATCTACTTTAAAATATAAAAGTATGTATTTATGTTTAATAAAGCATCTGAGAATGAAAGCATATATTTGCTTTGAAGCCTGAATAAGTATAGGTGTTTACTAAACAAGAGAATCTCAATTTATTAGGTTGCAATCAGTTATAGGTTACGATTTTGAATTTTTGAAATGTATAAAATATAACGGAAAGCAAGTACATTTTAAAATTTTTCTATTTAAACTATTTTCCCATTGTAAGTTTGTTATAAAGTACCATTTAGACTACAGTCCACCCCCTGGTAAGATACTGAGTACTTTGAAATACAAGGCAGTCATTAAAAAGGTATCAAACTTTCCAGGTTCCACTTGAGTACAAGTTGTATCTTCAAGAGGAAAACCTAATAAATAAATGAAGATTTCAGACTAGATTCTTTGTCAGAAATACTGCATATACTTTATGAATTATACTTTACTGTATTCCCAAATAATATTAAGAGTTTTGAAAAATCTTTTTTCAGGATTAGTGCCAGTTCCCTTTTGCCAAGCATCTTAAGACTCATCACGCATCTTGCTTCTGTAGCTCAGCACTTCTGGGCAGGAACATGAAAATTCAGATTTTACCTTTTGTATTAGTGGAATGCAAAATGAACTGGTTATCTTTTAGTTTTTGTGAATGTAACTAAAGTCAAATAAAACTTGGAGCTCTTGGAAACAGACTGCACTGCATCTCTGGATAAAGCAGACCAAGAAAAAGTGTCACACCAAATGGCATTAGCCTTTAATTCTGGATTCACAAAGTGAAGTGCTTGCTTGGTATTCATAAAGCTAACATTTAAAGAGTGGTAACAGGTGCTTCTATTTTGATACAGCATCTGGGCTTCTTTGGATACATGAAAAAGCTTTAAATCTAGGTATTTGTTAAATCAGATATTAACAAAAATTATCTAGTGACATTTCCCATAAACAAGAAACACAACAGAAAAGTTAAAGAAAACAATATAGTTGGGATTATGAAGTCCCCTTTCATTCATAATGATCAACAGACATGACAGACTGACTAGTACATGTGTCTGTGCTTTAAATAAAGGGATGGAAAGAAAATGGATGTCAAGAATCTTAGCTGAATAATTAATTAATGTCAAAAAATATAAATAAAACTGTTACAAAAATGCAATGTTACAAATTACTAAAATAGCTTTAATTTTTTTTAATGTCTTAATTTGACATGTGATAAAAATCATCACTTAAAAAAGATAACATTATTTGCAAATTGAGCAAGAGGACCTGATGATAGCCATATATAATCAGTTGTCACCTTGCAGCTCAATTAGCCCTCATGTAAAAATGAGGCATGTAAGGAGAAATGAGGTTTTGACATTATCTCTGCCAGCAAGATAATTACACAGCCTTCATTTAACAGTAGGGCAACACTACTGTAGCAACAAATTAACTCAGCTCCATTTGCAATTCATGGTGTGTTTTCTCATTTAATACCATTTGTCTTACCCCAAGTGAATGTTTCCATTACTTTTCTCCAGCATAGCAAAATACTATTTTGGTATACTTTAGTTTCAGTACCTTGTAGAAAGTAAATTTGATAAGGTGATTTCCACCCTCCCCCCAGTTTTATCAAAACCTTTTATTTATTTATTTATTTTACAGCTAAATAATAATACAGCAGGTGCTTTTGGGTTTAATGAGCAAGGAACTGATTCCATTCCACAGTCATTTCATTCCTATAGTTGACACAAAAAGCCCAAATATTTTTTATTGTATTACAAATACATGTGTAGTTATATAAATCAAAGTGACGCACACTGCATAATGGAAGCATTATTAAACAGAACAAGTTGGTGCATTTAACTGAGACCCAAGGACTTCAACAGATTGTCACTTCTGCCTTTTATTAATATTCAGAAAATGTGCATACACATTATGCATGCAACTTCTTAAATTATACTAAGCAAGGGACTGTGGGCTGGAACTGACTTCCCACAAACTTGGCTATAAGGACGGACCAAAAGAGTGGTGGTGAACAGAGCTAAACCTGGCTAGCGTCTGGTCATGAGTGATGTTCCCCGGGGTTCAGTACTGGGACCTGTTCTCTTCAGTATCTTTATTAATGATCTGGATGAAAGGATTGAGCGTACCCTCAGTAAATTTGCAGATGATACCAAGACAGGTGGGTGTGTCAATCTGCTAAAGGGTAGGGAAGCTTTACAGTGGGACCTAGACAGGTTAGATCAGTGGGCCAAGGTTAACTGTGTGGAGTTCAACAAGGCCAAGTGCCAGGTCCTGCATTTGGGTTATAACAACCCCGTGGGAAGTTACAGACCTGGGGATGTGTGGTTGGAAAGTTGCAAGTTGGAAAAGGACCTGGGGTATTAATCGATCGTCCACTTAAATCAGAGTCAGTAGTGCACACAGGTGGCCAAGAAGGCCGATGATATCCTCGCTTGTATTAGGAACATTGTGGCCAGCAGGAACAGGGAGGTGATCATGACCCTGTACTCAGCACTGGTGAGGCCACACTTCGAATATTGAATTCAGTTCTGGGCCCCTCACTATAAAGAGCATGTCCAAAAAAGGGCAACAAGGCTTAGAAGGGCCTAGAGCACAAGTTCTGTAAGCTGGGGTTGTGTAGTTTAGTCTGGAGAAGAGGAGGTTGAGGTGGGACCATATCACTCTCTACAACTGCCTGACAGGAGGATGGAGCAAGCAGTCTCTTCTCCCTGGTGAGAGGACCAGAGGGAATGAATGTAAGCGACACCTGTGGAGGTTTAGGCTGGTTATTAGGAAACATTTCTTCACCTTATCAAACATTGTAATGATCTGCCCAGGGCAGTGGTGGAGTCACCATCCTTGGAGGCATTTAAATAGTGTGTAGATCTGGTGCTCTGCGACATGGTTTAGTGGTGAGCTTGCAGTGTTGGGTTGAAGGTTAACTAGGTGATCTTGAAGGTCTCCTCCAACCAGAGACATTCTGTGATTCTGTATGGTAACTTAAAATTTCAAGCCAGTTTGTAGAAATAGTAATTGAATAGAGCTCTGAAGAGCTTGTTAGTGTGTGTACTAAACACTTCCATGTACAAAACCTAAGAATTTGCATTTCCTGCTGCATTTCCTGGCAGTAATCAGCTAATTCTACATATTAGTTTTTGTTAATTTGAAGAATAATCAAGTCACCTGCTGGAGGCTTCACTGCCACATAAAGCTAAGGTAGCATAAATGTCTGAAAACGACCATACTTCGTGGCCTAGGGAAATGTTTACATACTATTACATACTGTTTTGTAAATATTTTAATTGCTAGTCACCTTTGTAATATACACAATTGCCAAACCCTTTTTTGAAATTAACATTAATTATTAAAAGTCGTTTCTAAATCATTAATAACCCTTGTGTTCTAAAATCTGCATCAGAATGGCAGTGACACTGGAACTAGACAATTCTGCATGAGGACTGTTTGTCCTGTGTTATTCAGCAGGAAATGAAGAAATTAATTACTGTTTATCAAAGCCAACTTCTCAGTATCTTAATTTTCTTTCTCATAATCATTACTTCATTATAATAAAAGAAGCTTTTAAATTATTTATGCAAAACTCCAAGACAATCTTCTTGATCTTTCCAAGAATTCTTACTATAAAAGTCTAAAATCTGCTACAACTACTATTGTACTGACAAAGGGAAGTTAGCAGGGGATCGTTCATCACTGTGACAATTCATCACAGAAATAACCCACCCAGAACATGTAGGCCTAAAAACTTGAAATGTTCACTGCAGCTAGTACATATTATGGCAGCTTAGAATGGCCAGGTTTCAAAAAGTTCCCTTTTTGTCTCCTTATGGAATGTAGGGCTATTTCCTATAATAATAACCAAATTTTGAAAAGGAGATATGCATTAGTTTTAATCACATACCATAAAAGATTAGCTGTTTTTTGCACCATAGATCTCTTATCATTCCCATCATATTAAAAGCTTATCCAATAGATGCCCTCCTCTTACCCTCCAGTGGTTCATTGTGCACTCAAGATTAACACACTAACACAATGTTTTTTCTGTATTAGCCAGTGCAAGATATTTGGAGGACTCTTTGTTGCCATAAAATGATGTATTAAAGGCATTCAAAATGTGTTCACTTGGAAGGAACAAGAGCAAAATACGATGCCAGCACTCCATGTAAGGTATTCCATGCAAAAAGTAATTAAAGGGTTTGAAGAGTTTCAGAAGAGTATTATAAATACTCCTCTGAAACTTTATTTCATTTAAAATTGGCTACCAATAATATGCTGAACGTCACCTTTTACTAGTAAGAATGAACAACCTCTCTGATAATAAAGACTTCAAAACACATAACCGGTTGGGTTTTCTTGAACATGAACTCTGCACTTGTCAAAGAAAAACAACTATTTTCCAAATTAATTAAATAGAATAACAGAACTGACACACATTTATCTAACTAAAGTTCACAAGATATATTTAGCCTATAGTAAAAGAAAAGGTGTCACATTTTGTTACATGACTCCAAGGTGACTGCTTATATTTTGCACTGCCAGGATAATTTTAGCCTGAGCACAAATCTGTCTTTTATTTCCTAATTAATTCTCAGTGTCAAAACCAGTAGATCTCTGTATCAATGTACTCTGTCTGTTAATTATACCACCATAAAAATCAGGCTTGAAAAAAGAGTAATGCTGTGACAGTCTGAAAGCACAAAAATAAGTTTCTGAAGGAAGTACAGCATTCAGGCTCAAACAAGCTAGTAAGTGAGCTCCTAAATTTACTTGACAGAAGACAAATTCACAGAAACTTAGGTTTCTGTTAAAACATTAACTGAAAAAAAGGTACATTCTAAATGAAAGCAGTTTAGTCGTGCTGGTATCTTCATACATAAAACAAATAGTATTTCTTTACATACACAAACATTGTATTTTATATCATTGCTCAAAATACTTACATACAGAATGTGGAACCTCTACTAACAGAGTTAGGTTTGTAGCGGTTGAATGGTTATAGGAGAAAGGAAAGGAAATTGCCAAAACATACAGCTAACATTAGTGCTCTGATCATTGTTTAGAAGTTCCACTGTCTACACAAGTGCTTCAATTAAGAGTTGAGGCTCCACAATTAAATTCTAAGCTTTAGAACCTATGAAATAACTTGCACAGAACCAGCTCCTTCAATGCTGTCATTCATCATCTCCAATGCAATTAATAAAGTATGGCTGTGGACATCATACAAGAATCGGAACTTCACTATGACAGAGAGCTTTCGACACCCATTCTCCTTGAACTTTCACCTATGTAGAAATCCTTGGAAAAACTTGTTGTCCTGTGTGTGCAGCAGATTGGTCCTTGGTTCTGCCTGATTGAAATGGGAAGTAAATTCAATGACACACCCAGAATTAACTCTAAACAGTGTTTCAGCTAATTTCTGTTACAGCAGAATAAAATGGAAGGGCTCCCCCCTTAGAAACTACTCACAGTATCTGCTGGGCTTACACCAACCCAGATCTGCACTCTAGTGGAAGTTCAACTCTGCAACCTGAAAAACTAAGAGGTAGCTGAGTTCTGCACCACAGAACATGAATCCTGGTGGTTCTGAAATGTGCCTGTCTTCCACTTGTTAGCTTTCATCTAACTCTTATCCCAACTCCTTTCCTGAAACCTTACATCTCAGGGGAAGTTTAACACCAATACAGTTCAAAAGAACAAAACAAAACCTAAAACAACTGTTCCTTGCTCCTGTTTCCAAAACCTTCTGTGAATCTGTGAATTCTGTGAATCTGTAAACCTTATAATAACCCTACAGAACTGTGACCAACAGTGATACTGATGTCCCAATCTTCTTCCTTGCCTGCTATTCTCATTTTAGGCAAAAGTTTAGGTTTCAGACTCAAAGACTACGAGACTATTTCAATTATACCACCAATATCACAAAATCTAATTGAAGCCTTCCATCTTTTTTTCATGTCCTACACATATTTTCACCTTTTTTCTTTCATGTCTTTTTTTGCCATATCTTCCTCTCTTCTCATAGAGACCATATACTACATTTTTTTTTAATTGTTGTTTGGTTTTTGGTTGGTTTTGTGCATGTGTGTGTGTGTGTGTGTATGTATTCCAAGCATTAGCAGTTCTTTGACTTATTCCTGTCTCTCAAGAAAGCAACATTTTTCATGAACTCATCTGCATAGCTTTCACTCATCTTCCAATTAATTCCCTTTGGAAGACCCTATGTTCCTCTTACATCGCTGGACACTTCCCACCAGCTATGACAGTTACTGGATTTACTAAACTCACTAAAATGATAAACTCACTGAAATGCTGAAGGATGGGAGGGTTCAAGCAAGTGGACAAACTCAAGTTGAATAATTTCAGTGAAATATTCCACTAGGTGGAAAGGAGCAGTTTCAAACAAGAATTTTCATCCTCTTACCTCCTCCTTCTTTAGAAACACCAAGCTGTTAAGCCAATTCTGCTGTTCCATTTAACATCCTAAAATACTGAACAAATTGCTAACCTTCAGATTGCTGGTAGGGAAAGATTACAACAGAAAGCATTTTCTAGTTCTTTACTGAAATAAAGGCCATACTACTGACTTAACCATTTCTACTGTGAAAAAGAAAGATAGAAACAGAATCCAAAAGCCAAACTCAACCACAATTAAAATTAATATAAATTAGGGAAAAAAAATCCAAAACATCAAACCAACAAACAGTAACAACAAAAAAAACCCCAAGCCCTAACAGTTAACAAATTGCACATTTCCCTGAAGAATGACATTAGTAAATAAGTTCATATGAATCAAAATAGTGAAAGTTTTCAATCTTTTCACACTTGACACTTAGAATTTTTTGACATTAAGTCAAAAAACCTTTTAACAAATTTTATAATTTGAAAAAGTATTTCACAACAACTTTTTAAAGGAACTCACATCTATTAAAATATTTCATATTTTACTGATAGAAATACTATAATTTTATAATAAAACAAATGGTAACCTTTAAAAATATTTGTTTATTTATTGACTTGCTTGTAATGAGGACATACACACAATAATGAGGAAATATTAAAAACATTATTGGTCATATTCTTGGACCCCGATTTACATTCTCCTCTCCATCTGACTATTGGCTGGATAAAATTAATTTCAAAAGGAAGTTAAATGTGTATTAAAAAGAAAACAGAGCTAGGATGTGGTACTTCCCTGTATAATAGGATCATAGTATGGGATCATAGAATCACAGAATATTAGGGGTTGGAAGGGACCTAGAAGATCATCTAATCCTACCCCCCTGCCTGAGCAGGATCACCTAGACCA
Organism: Ispidina picta; assembly: GCA_033439845.1. Lineage (NCBI taxonomy): Eukaryota > Metazoa > Chordata > Aves > Coraciiformes > Alcedinidae > Ispidina > Ispidina picta. Next base: position 59,044 of record JAABNV010002677.1, on the reverse strand, counting down.
AGTCACCCAGGAACAGATCCAGGCAGGTCTTGAGTGTCTCCAGAG
>JAABNV010002677.1:43420-58899 GCA_033439845.1 Ispidina picta | reverse complement strand
TTCAGTCACCCAACGTGGGGCTCGAACCCACGACCCTGAGACTAAGAGTCTCATGCTCTACCGACTGAGCTAAGCCGACTCTCTACATGGTCCTGAGACTGCACAGAATAACAGAAACAGGATTTCATTGTCTCCTGTATTTATCATGACTCACAGAATCACAGAATGTTAGGGGTTGGAAGGGACCTAGAAGATCATCTAGTCCAACAGCCCTGCCAGAGCAGGATAACCTAGACTAAGTCTCAACATATCTTCCCTGACCGGGAATCGAACCCGGGCCGTGGCAGTGAGAGCGCCGAAACCTAACCACTAGACCACCACACACAGATCTCTAGTTCATCCTGTTTGTTCACCATGCTGTGTGCATTTGTGTACAGGCATTGGAGCGAGTTTGCAATGCTTGAGAATCTCCTGACTATTACGAACCAGAGACTGTTACCTGAGGAAGCAGTGGGGATGGCACAACACCCCTCAACTGTCTCCAGCCCACTCAGATCACTGGCTGAAATTACACAGTAATTCAGGTGGGAAGATACATCATGAGGTCTCTATCCCAGTGCCATGCTCCTCAGATCTGAGGTTAAACCATGTTACTCACGGCTTAATTCAATCGGATCCTGGAAAATGCCAAAGATGGAGACTGCACAACTATCTGGGCAACTTCTTCCACTGCTCAGATGCCCTCATGATGAAATAAGACATTACCTCAAATCTGAATTCTCAGCTAGTTAGATAACCATAATGTATTTCAGTTCTCCAGAGAAAACAACTAATGAAAGGAAAAATATAAGAATGAAATAAGACTGGTATGCTGCTGATTAAAGAAGCTAGTAAAACATGTTTTAATTGAAACTGCATCACAGTCACATCCACATTTTCGATCTGTGTAAAAAAATTGTTTTGAGTTTCAGGTTAATAACAAAGGTAATTTCGAGGTACTTTTGTTTATCATTAGTTGCCATAGTCATATCCCAGTCTAGTTAATAGGTAGGTTGTGATATATTACTAACACAGAAAGCAGGAACTTTAAAGTGAGTTTAAGAAAAATGAAATATTTTAACTAAAATATTCAAATATTCAAATGATGAACTGATTTCAGGTACTTCTCTAAACCAGCAGGTAACATACTCACTGTACACATAAAATGATGCATATAACAATGCTCTAGTATTACACAGTGTTTGCACACATCTACTCTAGAAAGGCAGCAATGGTCTACTAAAGCTAAACTTACTCTAGTTATAAAAATTGCCTTGCTAGGCCAATGACTGCATCTTTTATTGTATAGACAAATTATTTTTTAAGTTCCACTTTTTAATAAATTAATTATTAACTGTTATTACATATATATTATGAAATATTCAACATAAGAATTCAGCACGCCATGATATTACAGTTTTAGTGAGTTTAGATATTTAGGTAGTACATGTTTCTAAATCTACTGATTAACATACTAAACTACTGTTTCTTTCTTAAGTTGCAGAACAGGGGAGAACTAAAAATATGTGTAGATAATTATTTTTATGATTTCTGAGCTTCTTCTGGAAGGAACAAATAGGTCTAATCAGGATTTCAATAAACAGTATATGTTACTGACAGCAAAGCAGTTTTGGTGGGTTTTTTTAGATGAATGTTTCTACAAGCACATTTCATATATTGGCCAGATTCTCAGAAAGCACATTAATTTTGGGACCTACATATACTTTCAAGTGAAAGTCTAAGACCTGCATGGCTTGGCACCAAGAAAGATAATATTACACAGAATCACAGAATCATTTGACTAGAAGAGACCTTCAAGATCATCAAGTCCAACCATTAACCCTACACTGCCAGTGTCCTTAAACCATGTCCCCCAATACCACATCTACGCGACTCTTAAACACTTCCAGGGATGGGGACTCAACCACCTCCCTGGGCAGTCCATTCCAATGCCTAACCACCCTCTCTGTAAAGAAATTCCTCCTGATATCTAACTTAAATTTCCCTTGGCTCAACTTGAAGCCATTCCCTCTCATCTGGTCATTTTTAACTTGGGAGAAGAGGTAGGTTCCCCCTACCTCCCTGCAACTTTCCTTCAGGTAGTTGTAGAGAGCAATAAGGTCCCCCCTGAGCCTCCTCTTCTCCAGACTAAATCCCAGCTCCCTCAGTCTATCCTCATAGGAGAAACTCTCCAGACCCATCACCAGCTTCGTTGATCTTCTCTGAACCCATTCCAGTGCCTCAACATTCTTCTTGTAGTGAGGGGACCAAAACTGGACACAGTACTCAAGGTGAGGCCTCACCAGTGCTGAGTACAGGGGTACAATCACCTCCCTGCTCCTGCTGGCCACACTGTTCTTGATGCATGCCAGGATGCTGTTGGCCTTCTTGGCTGCTTGGTCACACTGCTGGCTCATATTCAGTCGGCTATCCACCAGCACCCCCAAGTCCTTCTCCGACGTGCAGCTTTCCAGCCACTTCTCCCCAAGCCTGTAACACATGTTTTATTAATATTTGTTTTATTGATATCTATTAATATTAAAGATAACTTCCCTGATAAACAGCAAATGCTGTTTTGATTTGGGTGTTTTCTTCTTATTCCTTCCTCTTTCTACTTTCTACATATCACTCACACAGAAGCATTAAGAGGACAAGTTAATACATTAGACAGAGAAGTACTAATGGCTGAATTCACTATAATTAGTCAACAATTTCACAAAGTGAAGGTTTTGGACAGATGATAAAAACAGGGAGCTTTGTTTGATATGGCCAGGTTATAGACTCTGGCTGGTTAACCTTTCTTGCTGATCCAACAGTGTAATTCCCAAGATGGGCATTACTTCTGATGTGAGACTACCAAAGCACTTGAATTTAAATGTTTCCCTGTAAAATTTAAGCACTTGGTCAAGTGCATAAATCTCTATCAAGAGACTGCATGCACCTTTTCAATATTGAGCACTATTCAGATAGCCAAAAGACTAAGTGAGATTAAGTCTCTGCCAAAACTGGTTCTTAACCACTCAATTAAATCTGACAAGCTTTAAGAGACAATAGGTGTTTAATCAGTTGTTACGGGGTTTTCTGACAGCTTGAGCATATGCAATCTACTCTGTACTTGCTCAGGTCAATACCAAAAACTTCTGCAATCTTGCTTCAAGTCCATGAAAGGCAACAAAGCATATTTCCCATTTTCAGACTGCATACACACTGGTGCCAAAAATATGAAGCTTCAGGTAGTAAAAAGACAAAGTAAGTTTGATGGGGATGAGAAAGACTATTATTAGCCCATCAAACTTATGCAGGTTTCCAAACAACTTTATTTATTTATAAAATCCCAACAGAAAACATACTGTCCTAAACAACCCACTACTGCTAAAAGATTCTGTCACACACAGAATCATACAGAATGTTAGGGGTTGGAAGGGACCTAGAAGATCATCTAGTCTAACCCCCCTGCCTGAGCAGGATCACCTAGACTAAGACACCCAGGAACAGATCCAGGCAGGTCTTGAATGTTGCCAGAGAAGAAGACTCCACAACCTCCCTGGGCAGCCTATTCCAGAGCTCTGTCAACCTCACTAAGAAAAAGTTTTCCCTTGTTTTTGCCCTAAACCTCTTGTGCTCCAACTTGTACCCATTGCCTCTTGTCCTGTCTTTGGATGACATTGAGCAAAGTCTGGCTCCATCCTCCCTACACTCACCCTTAACATATTGATAGACATTGATGAGGTCCCACCCTCAATCTCCTCTAGGCTAAAGAGCCCCAGCTCTCTCAGCCTCTCCTCATAAGGGAGACGTTCAACTCCCTTAACCATCTTGGTAGCCCTGCGCTGCTGTCCCTTATCCTCCTTTCCATCCTGCTGTCAGTCTCATGTTCCTGTCAGAGCTGGTGTTTCTGACTTTGTCCGGATCGCTTTCAGTTCACTAAAAAGATCAGAAAGCTAATCTTAAAAGAAGTATGACTTTTTTCCCCCATTTTGGTGAATTGTGGCAGCTCAGAAATGGGTCTTGTAATTCAGAGCTTTACCAATAGGTAGAGGAGGAACTACATGGCCTGGAGTGGGGATGGGATTAAGAGCTAGGATAAAGAAAGCAAGAAAGAAGGAGTCAAGCCTTTTCTTTACAGTGCAAGAAAACTCAGCCATTCCAGAGACCTTAGAATTCAAAATTTCAGACATGTTTTCCTTAAATATTAGAAACCTATTTCAATTATCATTAACTGAAAGACTGAAATAACTTCGAAAATCTCAGCAAACAAGCAATGTTTTGTTTCCTTCAAGCTCCTGATAGAATTCAGATAATGCATCACACCCGAAAAGAAGCTTACGGAATTTGTGTGTGACTAATGACAATTCAGTAAACAATTCATATGCAGAACTACCTCCCTTTGCTTCAAAAAATTTGTATTATAATGGAATGAGTGTGATACTTGAAAGAATTGCTTACAATTACACATACAAGAGGAAAAAATAGCTAAGTCTAAATTAAGATGTTCGCTATGAAGTTTCCAATAGGACCTTGACATGACTGTTGACCTACTCATGACATGATCACACCAGTAAGGATTTGGAATTCTATTAGTATTACCAGAGGAAAAAAGTCAAGGAGTCATCAGGAAAACAAATCTATATCTGCTACTCCATCAGCCAATTACTGTTGTTAAAGTGGAATTAGATGAGTATTGACAATGCGAAGGGGATAAGGATTAAGCAGATGACAGAGTATACAGCTAGCATTGCTATTCTGTTGGGGTTTTTTTTCCCCTACAGAAAGTCTGAAAAAACACTCAGATATAAAAAGAATATACTATACAGAATAAGTATTATAACTCGGATCATGTCCTGAAGTAGCAGTTATGTACATTAGCCTTCCAGCCAATCAAAAACACAGGGCAAAAACTACATACAGTATTGGAGTCCACTAAGGCAAGAGTATCATATAACATGAACTTCACAACTCACTTCAACCTCTTTTAGCTGAATGCCATGCATTAGTGCAATTATATACATTAGAGGTATTTTTTCTTAGTTCTTGAGAACTTTTAAATATAATTAATGAAACAATACAAATTTCTGAGTTAAATGCAGCAATCTTCATCAAGTCAGTGGATCTCTGACATTTAAGAAGTTAACTTCATAGCCTATTTGTAAATCTTTTCATATACTTCAGGGAATGTGAAAAAGGGCAGATGCGGAATTCTTACTGATTATATTATTTACTGATACAGCTATCAGGATGCAACCTGGCTTTATAATTAACTACAATAATGATTTAACACAGACATGACATATAAAGAGTGTATTTTCACATGGAACAAAAATATACAAAAACTTAGCAAACACTATTTTCTCCTCTGGTCTAGATTAATACTCATACAACTGTGCTTGTATAAGATAAAGGACATAGGTGAATCAGTGTAAATGAAGCTAATATTGAAGCTGTGATAAAGTAATATCAATTTTAATTGTTTATGTTTCTTATTGAAGATGCTAATCTACTGACAAATATGGCGAATCTTCTAGACAGATTGTGTCACATTCTCTTTTGAATCAAACACTGATCTCCTGAATTATTTTTAAATAATGAAATATATTTTATTCCAGCAAAAATACTAAATTCCTGCAGAATTACACAGCTATAACATGAGTTTTTCATCCAAAATCAGCAGTATTGAACCATGAATTCTACCTCTATGCAAATTAAAGGAAGAAACTATTCATATTCAAGTAACTTAGTAGCATTGTATTATTCAGTTTATTTAAACAAACATCAAAATAGCAGGTGACATAATACAATGTAAGAGGAAATTAGAAGTAATGAAATAATTGAATCCCTAGAAACTAAATTTCTAAGTGAGGGATAAAAGAGCATGAAGATGCATGTGCAATAATATTTTAATACTTACCGTGCTCGTAGATATCAATGTACTTCATTTACAGTCTGAATTTGAAGAATTACCATACCATCTTTTGTGTTTTGTGTTTCAGTTGACTAAATCTAGCAGAGACCCAATACTTACTCTGGGCTACCAGAAAAAGTCTGCTCCCTCCTTGACCCATCATTCTTGGAACTCTAGGGACTTGCCCTTCTTGAAAATTTGCCAAGAATTTTCTTGGCATTATCTTTTATCAGTACCTTAGGGAAATTCAACCTTAGACACTATTAAAACAGGAAAACACAACATTTTAGAATATTCAGACAGAAGTTAGACTTAGAGGTCAGTCACTACATCCATAGATGTAGCCACATAAAAAAAAATATTCAGAATGGCTTCTATTGGTAAAAAAGCTTCAAGAATAACAAACTGAAATATAAATAACAATGTCTACAATAATTCAGGATAACAGAGGACAGTAATTACTAAGTGTAACTGGACTGTCCTGCAAATCACTAAAATCAGCACTTCAGAAGTTTCTGTTCTATCTCTATTTGTTAATTATTTATTCTGGATAAAGGAAATGGAAAACAAAGCAAACAACTTCACCTAGCTTCTTATAGCCCTACACCTGATATTTAACTGACTTTGAGGTCTAACAAAAGCACAAACACTGATCAAATGTTGAAGCATTTATAAGGTTACTCCCTCATGGGTTTCTCTCATGCTAATAACTGAGCTTATGCCACGAGCCTTTCTTCAAGGGAGATAATAAATTTAGGTTAGTCATCCCAGTCTGGCTACTTCTTTTAAAGAAACTTAAGGTATTTAATAATCAGTTGCAACCTAACAACTGTCAAATTTAAGTGGATTGTCAAATTACCTAGGAATTTCTGAACATATTGGAATGAAGCATGAAGTAAAGAAGAAAGAAATGTGATAGCTCACCTCGTTTCCACAGAAAACTCAGTTAAAAAGGCAAGAAAAAAAAAAAAAGGCTTTTCACTGGAGAATGACAATGGATAACACACCCCTCTCTCTTTCCTAGACAAAACAGGTTTATTTTACTGGAAAAAATAGATAAACCAACATCAGTGAATACATCCTCACAAAAGACAATCCTAGTTATGCATTTCAATTCATCATCATAAAAAAAGCCTACTATAAGTTCAAATTAATGTGATTTGGAAGGACAAAGAAAGCTGTTGAATTCTTTTTCTCCTAAGTTTTATTGTCTCTGGTCATGTGAAGCAGCTCTGGTATAAATAATTTTTCTTTCCTGTCTACAGAGCAAATACCACAGACCTCACAGAATGCTTATATGTTCCACTGCCACAAGGCTTGTGCTATTAGCAACTTATCTCTGAACACAGAAAATAAGCACACATTTTCCAGGAGTTTCACTACAACTTTGCTAACAAATATAACTTGAAGATTTTTAAGGCTCCATGAAAATGTTTCTACAATTTTCCTTTTCTTCCTCCTTCAATGTAGTATCTCCATTAAAACAAAGTAGCTGCTATCTTAATCTGTTCTTTCAACCTTGCTGCAAGTGTTCAGATTAAAAACTAGTACAACATTAAATTAGATATTTGCTTTTAAGTGACATTAATACTAATAAGCATCTGCTTAAGTGACATCAATACTAACAGATAAACACTATGCAGGCCACATTAAAAAAAATAAAATTGAGAAGAAAATGTCTATCAGTTTCTTTTTAAGCAGCATAAGCACCCCTATTTATCACTAGCAAAGGAAATACCTTAGTGATTTTCTAGAGTTTAAGCAACTGAAATGACAGTATTTAAAATAAATAAATAACACAAAAATAAAACAAAACAGCTTTTAGGGAACTGGTCAGTCCCCAGATGGATCTAACCTGGCATTTTAAGACTTCATAGAATCAGAATGTCAGGGGCTGGAGACCTTGAAAGATCATCTAGTCCAACCCCCCTGACAGAACAGGATCACCTAGACCAGATCACATAGCAACGTGTCCAGGCAGGTTTTGAATACCTCCAGAGAGGGAGACTCCACAACCTCCCTGGGCAGCCTGTTCCAGCGTTCATCACCCTCACTGTGAAAAACTTCCTCATCATGTTTACATGAAACTTCCTATACCTCAGATTCCTCCCATTGCCCTGTCATTGGGCATTACTGAGAAGAGCCTGGCTCCATCCTCCTGGTACTCACCCTTTATATATTTATAAACACTGATAACGTCACCCCTCAATCTCCTTTTTCCAAGCTAAAGAGCCGCAGCTCCCTCAGTCCACTCCCTTTATCATCTCTGTGGCTCTGTGCTAGACTTTCTCAAGCAATTCTATGTCCCTCTTGAACTGGGGGGCCCAGAGCTGGTCACAATACTCCAGATGCAGCCTTATCAGGGCAGAGTAGAGGGGCAGGAGAACCTCTCTCGACCTACTAACCACACCCCTTTTAATACACCCCAGAATGGCATTGGACCTCTTGGCCACAAGAACACATGGCTGGCTCATGTGCAGCCTCCCATCAACTAGGATCCCCAGATCCTTTTCCCTTTTGCTGCCTTCCAACACGTCAGTCCCCAGCCTATACTGATCCATGCGGTTGTTCTTTCCCAGGGCAAGACTCTACACTTGCCCTTGCTCAGTTTCACTAAATTTCTTCCTGCCCAACCCTCCAGCCTGTCCAGGTCTCTCTGGATAGCAGCACAGCCTGCTGCTGTGTCAGCCACTCCACCCAGTTTGGTGTCATTAGCAAACTTGCTGACAGTGCCTCTGTGCCCTCATCCAGGTCACTGATGAATATGTTGAACAGAATTGCATTCTGTTGTTCTGTTGAATATTATTGCATTGATGAACAGACCCCAGTAGTTACAGGCCTCCAACTAGACTCAATCCCATTGACCACAATGTTCTGGCTTCTTTCACTTATATGAACTTACTAGGAGTTGACTTAAGTCTACATTTACAGACCAAAAAAGGCTAAAATCCTCAGTATTTTCTTGATCTGCACCAGTATGATGTTCCACTAGAAAATGTTATGCCAAACTTTACATCTCAGAAATTAGCAGAATAGGCTGAGCAGATAGACACAGAGGTATGAACAAAGAAATTTTAACAGAGTAAGTTAAGAGGATGCTTCTATAGTCCATCAACTACTACACTCATGTTCATTTGCTTGCTCAGGACAAATGAAGTAGTTTAGCATACAGGTGCAAGAAAACAAGAGAGAGAAGCAGTAAGATTATTTGCACTGATAACTCTTGTACACATATTCTAAAAAAAACCTCAAAACTATTGCATAAGCATCTGGCTGATGACAAGTGAACAAAGAGAACTTCATTGTCATCTCAAAATAAAAGGATAGAACTGTAACAATTCACTCAAGAGCATTTACAAAAAAAGCAGCTACTTTGATACTTTATTACTATTACACTTAATAGCTCTGAAGCTCATTCACCATTTTTTTCAGGTATAGAAAACCCCCTAATTTTAGGCAGAATTTTCATATTTCAGCACTTGTTAGGAGTTCAAAACTCCAGAAGAAGAACTTAATAAGGGTCACATTTAAATGAATGTAACTTTGTATGAATGCACAGTGCAACTGGATGCATCTTTCCTCAGTTAGGGCACATTACCAATACCTGTAACATTGATTGTGAATAAAGGGCAAATGAGCAAGAACATACAAACAAGTAAATCCAGAAATATAAACTTAAACCAATCCACTAAATGTAACCTGCCTTGCCAGATCTTTTTGAACTTATTGGAAAATTTGCTGTACTTAATATTGACAGATGTGTAAATCAATACATTTGGAGCAAGTGATATATTTTAATTTAAAAGTGCTTAAACTGCAGCTGTAAATCTATGCACTTAGCACATACAAATCATCAGAGGGGTTTGCTTCTTCTGTACTTTTGACAAGATAAGACAAGGTATGCAAAGCTAAGACACGAGTAATGCAGAACAGAAATAAACTATTAAAAAATATACTAGCTAAAACCAGGATTTGGAATTTACCTAATGAAATCAAGGAAAAGGATAAAAGAAAAAGATGCAGCTCAAAGTCTCAAGTGTTAAGACTCCTCCTTTCTTTCTTATGGTATCATACTGCCCCCACACATTCTCCCCATGCTACTTTAAAGCTACTTTGCTATCTTTCCTAATTTCAAAGTCTTTTGGATGTACTGTTTAATAAACTTTCAGTAAATATATAGAAATCCTAAATGCATCATCTTGATTTCATATATACTCAGACTATAGTTTGCCATAAAGAAAAAAAAAAACAAACCAAAACAACAAACCTCAGCTTATTTTTGTTTATTAAAAAACACAATGTCTTTAAGCAATATATATTCTTACCAAATTCAGAAATAAAAGCTTGGTAGTAAATAATTAATAAAAGAGGATACATATTAAAAATGTATCAAAAAAAGTAATTATTTGAGGAAAAGTAGCAGGTAAGCTGTGAGTGACTTAAAAGAAGCATTCATTACTGTATTCCATAATAGCTATTTGTGATTTTCATTTTGTGTTTTTATCACTGAAGGGTAATTGTGATAAAGGAAGAGAATCCATTCTTAAAAAAAGAAAAAATATGTAGAAAATCTCTCAACAATGAAATTATTATTAATCTTAAATTCATAAAGTTTAAAAAGAACATTGCTTATTTCTTAATATAACCTTAAAATATAATTGCTTATTTTAGAAACAATGATGGTACCTTCATTACATACTTGCATGGGCTAACATTTTTCTTGGCATCGCTCTTTGTGCTTGCTCTATTTGCCACTGCCTAGCATTTAATCAACATTTCTACTGTTTCTGCAAATTCATTGAGTTTATAGTAATTTGAAACTGGGATACAACTTTGATCATAACAAATCAGTGTTAAGAGGTAAACTGTACATTTACCCTGATGCTATGCTAAATTTATGATGAATAGTAAAAGAATGATCATTATTTTACTTGTAAGTACACTAAAAGAACAATAGAACCAAAACCTAGTATTAAATAATTCAAACTGGATTTCAGTGATTGAGATCTTAGAAAGAATGTGAAGATGCTGCTTTTTTACTCTCCATCTCCTGTAAACACCGATCAGTAATATGTTAATTTCTAATAGCTAATCTCCATCTGAAGCTAAAATCTAAATACATAAACTCCTAAACAGCTCCTGGGAAAGGGCCATGGATAACAAAATAAAAAGTGTTTCAAGAATCACCTCTAAATTCCACTGGAATGTGCAAACCCCAAAATATACTATTATCAAGTCTAGTATTTCATATTTGTATAACTGCTTCACAATCTGACATGGTATCCTTTAATGTGTCAGTGAGAAGCCTAATATATCACAACTGTTCTTTAAAAAAAAGTCTCGTGACATTTTAGGTTGAACAGATTAAAAAATTAAGGAAGAACATTTATCACATTCTTGCCACAAAGTGAAAAATGTAAAACACAAAAGTGTGTTGAAAGCAACTGCACCATCTTCCTGATTTGAGTTCCGCCTTCAAAACCAGCTTTGTCTCAGCACCTTGCTAGAAACATGGGCAGTGCATACACTACAGCACAACGAATCAGACTCTTAGAAATGAAAAGCCACAAGCACAAAGATTTGACAAGGCTGTTCTTCACTGTTTTACAAGATAAATATGTCATTATTTATATTGTTTTTATTAAATTGAAATAATGTGTATTTAATAAAACACTTAAACACAAACACTTTTGTTTTTGGGAGCACAGAATATCTTCTGAATAAACCATCAGCAAGAACAAACTTTTACCATACCCCCATTCTAACATTCCTTCATTTAATAAATATGCTCTTTCTGCTACATGGTGTACATCAAAGATCTTCCCTTGCTCTTCTTCTCCTTGCCCATGCACTATAAACTCTATTCTGCATCAACCACTTTTAAATTTCCTCTATAAAAGTCATTTTACATATACTACAAATAACAATACCTGCCCCAGTTTGAATTTTAAAGCTGTAATTCAATTTCAAGGTGCTTCTGACAGGATTCCAGTGTCAATCTTTTTTTTTTTTTTTTTTTTAAAGGTGCTACTTGCATCCTTTTCAGTAAATTCACAAAATACTACAAATCAATAGCTTAAAAGCAGATAAATCGCATCACAAACTTCACTAGAGCTTATTGCTATCCATTCAAACAGTACTGAAAAATTGGTCTTATAGTATAATAATTGGAAGTAACAAGAATAGTTAAAATTAATAAAAAAAAGGTCATGATACCATGATCATACCCTACACACACTCTTTACAACTTCCTACATATTTTCTTTTTGTATTCCTATCAATGGAAGGAAGGATATGATTAGCTATTAATAGAGAGATATGAAAACTGACAGATATAATACAGGTTTACAGCATATAAACTCCACTCAAGTCTCTGTTCCTTATATTTTATTAGCTTTATTTACTCAGAGGTACCTAATAAATAAAACTAGGCTAAAATTTGATTAAATTGATTAAATGTAGTCTATGAACCTGGATTACAGTCTCCAAAGAGAGCTACTCTTTGTAAAGCATGAGATCACAGAATCATACAGAATGTTAGCAGTTGGAAGGGACCTAGAAGATCATCTAGTCCAACCCTCCTGCCTGAGCAGGATCACCTAGACCAAGTCACACAGGAACAGATCCAGGTGGGTTTTGAATGTCTCCAGAGAAGGAGACTCCACAACCTCCCTGGGGAGCCCATTCCAGAGCTCTGTCACCCTCACCGGGAAAAATGTTTTCCCTTGTTTTTACCCTAAACTTCTTGTGCTCCAACTTACCCTCATTGCCTCTTGTCCTATCACTGGATGACATTGATAAGAGTCTGGCCCCATCCTCCCTGTCACTGCTGGAAAATTATGTAAAATGAGGTATAGTGAACATATTTACTAAAACTATATAGTTTTCTACACTGAAGATAAATTGTAGCTTTCTGAAAAGGGAACCACTATCCTTGGAAATCTATTTATTTTATCCTTGTTAAGAAGCAAAATGGTACCATGGAAGTAGTCTCCATTGGTTTTTTTCATGTATTATTAGTATTAGCAGGTAATGTGCATTACACACAATTGCTATGCAGGCACACAATACGCTTTGTAACAGTTATGTACTCAGTTTTCAGTACTAATTTTACCTTCTCCAAGGCATTTTATTGAAGCAAATAGTTTGTGTAAATAACCTTAGCACTAGATAAATTTAAAAAAAACCAAACCAACAAACCCCACTTTTGAACATAGCTCCTTCCCTTCTCGATTTTCTCAGTTTCTATTTGTACTGCTGTAAGTGTCTACACATAGAAGACTAACCCAAGGCTATCTGTCTTGTATCAAGGTCAGCTGGCAGGGTTTTGGCAGCTAGATGGGGGTGCTGCAGGGTGGAGAAGGAGGTCAGGGACTACTCTCTGAAAAGTCCCAGTTGGTTCCATGATGGACAAAACAGACCTACTGTGTACCAGAGTGGAATTAGAGCAGTTTCATTTAGGATACCCATTTAGGAATGTGTTCCATTTACATCTCATTTAGCAATGGGAGATAAAAGCCATAAGGAGACACACACAGAACAGGGTATAGAAGGGAGATGACAGAGAGGAGCAAATACTAAACAGAGGAGGTGCAACAGCTGATACTGGGACAGACAGGAGAGATGTATGAACAGTCACAAGCAAGAAACAAGACAGTCAGACAGGACAGATAGTACAGCAGAAATGCTCAAGCAAAGAAGCTACCCCAGTAAGGGTTGGAGACAAGACTAAGGTGATGGTATGACCCCAAAATGACTGCAGCTGGTGGGGAATCCCATACCAGAACAACTTGGTAAGAAGTAAGCATCGACAAAAGGAAAGGAACTGCAGTGCACTGACTCCCACCTTCTGAGCTTCCCATTATCCCACTGAAGGGACTGAGTATAATGTGGATTGGAGACCACAAAGCAGGGAGCAGAGGTGTCTGGCGGGAAGGTGAGGTAGGCTATATGTGTTTGATTGTTTTTATTTTTCATTACCAGATAAGTGATTGAAAGGCTGTTAAATGTCAATAAATTAAAATGATCGACATTCCCTGAATGGAAGCTGTGTTTTGGTCCACAACATACCCCTAAGCAGGAAAGCTGCTAGCCTTAAAAACAGATAAGTTTATCCTGTGACTGCAGTACTCAGTAAATATCCAAATATACCTAATAATATATCCTTTGTGCTAATCCAGAGCTTTATTCCTGTAAAGACAGGAATGATATTATATTATATTGTTTATTCCATAAAAGTCATTGTTCTACTCAGGCTTTCACAAAATAGGGGTGGTTTTATTTAGCTTGGTTTCCTGATAAAAAGGAGACCTTCATAATCATCTGCAACTTCTGACCTCCTAGTATTCCCTCACTAGTTTAAACCCCTTAGCAAATTTCAGCTGACGTAAAAAGGAGAGAAGTCTTAAAAATAAACCTCCATTCATAATATTGAATGGAAAGAGACACCCAAACCAGTGCCCTCACTAAAGGGAGACATAAGCAAAAACTTAAGACAGCTTACATGTGCAGCCTGAAACAATTCACATCATACTCTGCATTTTTTTTCAAATTAGCAGTTCAGAGTTATGAGGGTTGTATGCATGTATGATAGCTTAAAGAGACAGAAAACTGAAGTCAGAAAAAAATGGAAGGAGGAGCTATGGTTACTTGGATTTTGCAAAGTAGCAGCAGAAAAAATCCTTAAAAAACTAGCACTGTGTGTTCTATACCGTTAAACCTTCAATCTGCTGAAAATTAATATTAAATGTCTGCTGTGTGAAATCTGACACAGTAATGCACTTCAGTTTCTGGAAGTCTGAGAAATAGCACCCATTTTTCCAGCCCACAAAATGAAGTCAGTGCTTCCCAAAGTAAACACAAATACATATGGAATTCAGAGACACCTGCAGCCCAGAAAGCACACGAATTAACTAATACCTGGCCAGAATATCACACAGAATCACAGAATCATAGAATGTTAGGGGTTGGAAGGGACCTAGAAGATCATCTAGTCCAAGCCCCCTGCCTGAGCAGGATCACCTAAACTAAGTCACCCAGGAACGCATCCAGGCGAGTGTGGAACGTCTCCAGAGAAGGAGACTCCACAACCTCCATGGGCAGCCTGTACAGAGCTCTGTCACCCTCACTGAGAAAAACGTTTTTCCTTGTGTTTATCCTAAACCTCCAACTTACTCCCATGGCCTCTTGTCCTGTCATTGGATGACTTTGAGAAGAGTCTGTCTCCATCCTCTCTACACTCACCCTTAACATATTGATAGACACTGATAAGGTACCCCCTCAGTCTCCTCCAGGCTAAAGAGCCCCAGCTCTCTCAGCCTCTCCTCAGAAGGGAGATGCTCCAATCCCTTCAGCATCTTGGTGGCCCTGCGTTGGACTCTCTCCAGTAAATCTCTATCTTTTCTGAACTGAGGTGTCCAAAACTGGACACAGTATTCCAGGTCAGGCTTCACCAATGCAGACTAGAGGGGAAGGAGAACCTCCCTTGACCTGCTGGCCACATTCTTCTCCTAATACATCCCTGGATGCCATTGGCCTTCTTGGCCACAAGAGCGCATTGTTGGCTCATAGTCGTCACCCTGTCCACCAGGACCCCCAGCTC
>JAABNV010002677.1:15118-29019 GCA_033439845.1 Ispidina picta | reverse complement strand
ATGAAAATATTGAATAATATTGGACCCAGCACTGACCCTTGGGGGACTCCACTAGTCACAGGCCTCCAGCCAGACTCCACTCCACTCACCACAACTCTCTGAGATCTGTCCTTCATCCATTTCCCAATCCACCTTATTACACTGGAACGAAAGCATTCTTGCTCTTTTTCACTGTTACCATCTAATAGCAGTAATTACTTCTTATTCTATGTTATCTGATGTCACAGGTATTAAATGTTTGGGTTTTTTTTGTCATTGCGTTGAATTATTTTAAAAATATTTTGTTTAAGTAGCAATCACCAACAAAAAGGGAACATGTGAACTCAGGCTTATACAGCTGCATTTGCAAACATGGATTCATCAGATGATGGATGCAGCAGATGTGTCCACAAACAAACTATTTATTAAGGTCAGAAAACTACATCTGAAGAGCCATCTGCAGATCCATTCTATACATGTACTCCCACCTAAACATAGTGGATTAGAAGATACAATTCCTTGTCAACCTTGTTTCACTCCAGTATGTAAATGATAAATTTAATAACCGGAAGTAACTGAATTATCAGTTTTTAGTAGATGGGCTTGGATTTTTTATTATAAAGGAAACTAGGATACCATCTATATATATATATCATGACCTGAAGACAAAATGGGTTCCTAAGGACAATCCAAAAAAGCAGCAGAAAATAAACATTAGGATTTTTTTATTATATATATGCATTCACAGTATATCTTAATCAACTGAAATCTAATAATCTTTTTACAATTTAGAGGGAAAGGCAGTTTTTAGGATAGTTAAGCCATGTATCATCAATACCATGAAGCTAACCTATCAGTTATAATAGCTCCTATAAAATGCCAGAGTGAAATTGAAATAAGCCTAGAAAATGGGCTACAAATCCCAGATATGCTCAAGCAAGCACTGAACCAAAAATAAAAATAGGTAGATAGGAAACCAAGAACTAGATAACATTCATCTAATTCATTACCATTAACAGCAGAGATCACAGGCCAAGGTTTTAAAGCATCTTATTAGAATCCAAATGGCAATTATTGGACAGGGCCTTAAATGATAAAAACTATCCCTCTTCAAAACACTTTCTAACCATTCCTTTGTATTCTCTCCACATGTAATAGCTCTTATATTTCTTTGAAGCACCTTATTTTGTTTAGACAAATTAAAACTAGGAAATATTTAATGTTCTCAAATAATTAAAAAAAATCCATATTACAGTATTTAGCATACTTGAATGTGTTTATTACACACCAATATAGTCTCTGACATTCTCTTAATTTTTCAATTGTTCTGGTAAGAAAGGTGACTCCACTGCAACAAATACATTTTAACATTTTAATATTTTAATTTAACAAGTCAAGTCTCTCTTCTCCTCATGATCTCCTCACAGCACAAATTCTTAAAAATTCATTAGAATCTTATTTAAAAAAAAAAATATATGGGAAAATCCAATTATTAGGTTTTACAAAAATGCAAGGCCATTTAGATTTTTCTTTCAATTATAAACATTGTTCTGAGAGCTGAAGGCACTAAAAAAACCACAAATATTTCTCATTTGCAGTCACAGCCTTAGAACACTTAGTCCAAAGGAACGCATGATGTCTGTAATAGGTGCATCACTAAATTGCTTTACTTTATTTTTTATTATTATTATTATATATAACCTTCTCCCTGTTCACATGGTCAAACAAATAGAATAAGGACAGATTTTTCAAAGCAGATTTTTGGGAGAAAAAGTGTCAATCAGAATTGTACCACTCCATTCTAGAACGTTTTCAGTATCAGAGAAAGTTAAAATAACTTTGGTTTGATTTTAATTGTAAGAGGAGAGAAACATATTTTCTTATAGACATAATATGTATAATGAAAACGTTAACACCTCCCCCAACCCTTTTCCTTGACTTAGTTCAAAATAATTACTGAGAACCAGCATCCGACTCTTTCTGACATTCAAATACACAGAAACGTTCCATTACAATAGAAATGCAGTGGGAAGAGTCTATTAAAAATGGGAAAATACACAATATCAGTGGCACTGTACTCTTAACATTCCATTACTTCTCTCCAACATTAACAAGCATAAGATGAATATGCTTTTTTAAGAAGACCTCTAAGAACAGTGCACAATTAGCTTACAATAATAAAAGCACCTACCAATGCATTCTGGTTTCCTGACGGTTTTTTTATGTTTCTTGCTGGCATTCCATGAAGATGACTAAATCTATTCTGGAAGCCTATAAAAAAAGGAGTATGAATTCATTTCAGAATACTTCCTATACCATATAACCAATAAAATTATCTGTTACATACCAATTTATTAATCTGAATTCAGATAAAAACATCTTCATATTATCAAACATTGTATTGGTGGAAACAAAGAGCACAGAATGGGAAAAGTGAGAGAGAAGCTAATTTGTCATGAAAATGAACTTTTCTGAAAATACTCTTACTTCTGTTCTTGTTCTATGCATAAGCACAGCATACTGAACCACTGTAACAAAGTGATTTTTTCATCACTTACAACTTCATTAAGACTAGAAAATGTTTTATCTGATGAATATGCAGAGATCATATTCTAGAAACAATTCAAAGCATCTAGAAATTAAGCCTCAGGAAAGAATTCAATGCATTCAGAGTGCAAAATAGTTTAAAAGGTATTTTACCACTGGTAACATAAGGGAATTGTCTTTGAATGTGAAAGGAGATCCTTGTGGCAGAGGGAAAGTACAACAAAATTATTTGGCAGCAAGCTGAGTTTTAACAACTTTAGTCACTACGTAATGACTAGCTGTAAATGCAATCTAACGCTGATTCAACTTTACCATTGGTTACATTGGATCCACAGATGTCTAAAAGTAATAAACAACATCTATTATTTTTTTCTTTAAAAGTTACAATCTCAATCCTTGCTTTAAAGGAACCTGTTCCTCTTCTCTACAAAAAATATGACCTGATTATAAAGAAAAGCAAAGGAGATGGTCATGCCAGTCTTTCCAGACTTGAGTTAGTAATGAACTCTAAACATTATCACAGAAGCCAGAAACAAAATGGAATACCAAGATTCACTTCAAATGACAATAAACCTCAGTGCAAACACTGAGATAAGGCTATCAAAATAAGCCAAGTTTGATTTTTCTCATAATTGACTTTTTTTAACTATTCCTCTCTAATGATATCTTAAAAATTAAATAGTTCAAGAAAAAGAACTGCTAACTCCCAAGATCTTGTCAACATATTACATGTTTTGTATAATGCAAAGATAACTTTCTACTGTACCCAAGTGATTCTACAGTTGGTATTTTCTTGATTGCTACTTACCTCTCCTCCCTGAATGGGACATAAGAGGGAAAGTACCAGTTAAGATACTTTCAAACACTGGATCAGGCAATTCTCTCTCCAATTCTGTAGAGTCCTCTTCCCACCACGGCATGACCCCTGTAATTCCACATGCTCCACCAGGTTCATTTTCATGAAACCAATCACTCTGCTCATCATCACCTGTGTGAGGGCAGCATCCCCCCAAAACAGAGGGAGGAGCAGAGAAGATACAAAAAAAATCAGATGTTACCATCAATAAATACTCTGTCGGGACAATAATTTCTTTTGCTTTATAGCTGAATAACAATTACTTGTATATTGCAGTTCTATTTGGAAAAAGTTTCTCAATAGCATGACAAGCATTACCATCCATGAAACCACATAAAATGTAATGTCTTCAAACCAATTTACAATAGTGAAAACTAATAATAAATTAGTTAATCCATTCGCAGTAACTGCAGTGAAATCAATTTGTTACTTCACTTACATATTAACAAAAAGCATGCCTTAATCTCCTGCAAAGAATTAAATGATATAAAATTGCGAAACTATTCTTTACAGCTGATAATGGTATAAAATTAGCTTTACTTCATTATTTGTATGGTTAGTAAAAGGAAAACAATCTTTAGAAGATGTGACTAAATGAATCTGATTAAGTTCATTTAGAAATAAGTTTTTTAAAACTTTATTTTAAATGAAAAACGACAGCATCATGTGATTGAAATTATACTACATTATACCACAAAGCTGATCATTTTTACTGACTATATTTATAGATATAGTATTTAAGTACTTGGATTTGAAGTAAAGACAACTGAAAATCTGATCTTAAACATAGCTCATAAATACCATGGCAACTGAAAACATATTGTTATGTTTGTTCTTTTATACAAACAAATTAGTTTACAACAGAACAGAAAAAAACTTCATAGGACATGGCAAATTTCCTTTCTTACACCCAAAAATCAGCTTTCAAAATATATGCTGTATATTTTAATTCTACTTCAAAGCATCTATACCATGCCTCACTATTTCTTTATATAAATTATTTGTTTGGTATTTCATTTTTAATTAGGCAGAACTAAGCAAGAGATGGATGCAAGGTTTATTAGGTATAATTTTCATGAATAGAAAGCATTTGTGTAAAATTTTATTGCCTTTCAACCTTAGAATGGGAAAATAAAAAAAAAAAATGAAGACCCTAGTCAATATTAGATGAAAACAAGATTTCAACACACTTCTCCAAATAAATTGTTTAAATGAAAAAAAAAAAAAGCTAGAAATATTCATCAGGAGAAGAACTTAAAAAAAAAAACAAATACAAAAAACAACTAAAACCCCTCATTGGTTATTTGCAGGTGCCATGGGATCCTTACATCTTTAATGATCACTACTGAAAGCAAAATTAGCAGAGTTTGAACAGATGACAAGAAAGAAATAGGTGGAAAGAGATACACAGGTCCAAATAAGATTTAAGTTCTTTTGCATTCCTGGAGCATTTCAGATTACTCTCCATATTTACTCTAATCCTTATTTATAGCTATAACATTTCAGAAAGGTATTGACCATTAATTCTGTCTTGTTTCAGTACAGCCAAGTACAGCTTCTTTGGAGGATGTCTAAGAGTACTGAACAGAGATGTTGATGGAGGGACACTCATACCTTTTCATTAGACTTATCTGTGTTTCAGAATCAAGTTGAACTTCATATTGATTCTCCAAACTTTTACATAGGTAATCCTTTTCTGAATATTTTCTCCCAAGATGAGAGCTCTAGACACGTGACTAATTTGACTTTTCTTCTTTGTACAAAAAGAATGTTAATATATTAAGCAACTATCCACCAAGACATCTTACCTGTTACGCTAATTATACACTTTCCTATGCACTTATGTTGTTTACTGCCAAAGGCAGAGCCGAATCTTGGTTTTTTTCCCACGTGCCAGAGTTACACCTCATATTCAGCTTTCTTGTCTGTACACTTTAATCAACTCTGAATTATTTGACTATTTTCAATCATATTATCACTTTAAGGCAAGCACAAACCTATTAATACTATTCTTATTCAGATGAAAGCACCCACAGGCTTTTGGTTTACCAGTGCCTCTACCCTGAAGAGATGTTGTTTTCAAAAGTAGTCAAGGAAGACCACTGTATTTAATCCATTCCCAACCTCATGTTTACAGGCAATATAACAGAGGTCTACCTGCTGAAAAGTATGGTAACCAAGTTCTTGGGCTTTATCCTATTTAATTTGCAGCTCACAAAAGGCAACAGTCTCCATAGCAAAGACAAACTTGGGAGAATTTCTTATTCAAAGCAACAGGTTTGAATTTCAAAAGACTTCAAAAGTTTCACTACATTGTCCATTCTTCTTAGGGATGCTGATTTAGCACAAGACTACAGAGAACTATAATCACAGAATGTTAAGGGTTGGAAGGGACCTTGAAAGACCATCTAGTCCAACCCCCCTGCCAGAGCAGGATCACCTAGACCAAGTCAACCAGGAATGCATTCAGGCGGGTCTCGATTGTCTCCAGAGAAGGAGACTCCACAACCTCCCTGGGCAGCCTGTTCCAGAGCTCCATCACCCTCGCTGGGAAAATGTTTTTCCTTGTGTTTACCCTAAACCTCTTGTGCTCCAACTGACTCCCACTACCTCTTGTCCTGTCATTGGATGACATTGAGAAGAGTCTGGCTCCATCCTCTCTGCACTCATCCTTAACATATTGACAGACATTGATGAGGTCCCCCCTCAGTCTCCTCCAGGCTAAAGAGCCCCAGCTCTCTCAGCCTCTCCTCAGCAGGGAGATGCTCCACTCCCTTACTCATCTTGGTGTCCCTGCACTGGACTTACTCTCTCCAGTAGCTCTCTTTCTGAGAGTAGAGAGTGAGAAGTATGAGAGGAGGAGTAGAGAGGAGGAGATACTACTCTTCCAAGCTACAGAAAAGGTAAAATGATCTCCAGGAGCTGATCTCTAAGCACATGCATCCTCTTAGACACATATTTAAAATAAACTTGTTTGTGGCTGAGACTAATGTTTCAAGTAATTACTTCAAAGCAATTTACATTCAATTATAACTATACTCATCAGTACAAAAAAAAAAAAAAAAAAGTAAACTTAAGGCTCAGAAATGTCAACTTCAGTTTTAAAATTTCAAGGCATTTCCACTCCTGGCTTGCTTTATTTATTTTTAAGCTTTCCCTTTCCCCAATTACTGTTTCCCTAGTTTTCACTCTCTATTATTGTGTCTACATATTTATTTAATTACTACTGCTTCATGTAAAATTATTTGATGCCTTCTTTAAGAAGTGTAGAAAATTACTCAGGTGGGCTTCCTATGGTTTCTCTATAGACACAGACTCCATTTGCATCACCATCGGTTTCATGTTTAGAATGCAGAACTGCTCCACCTGAATCTTATTTTAGCTAAAGCAGTGCAGGACTGTAACAGACTTTCCACTTAACACTGATGTAGTTTTGCCCCTGCTGATAATTATTTTAATCAAAATGGTCAGACTACCCTCCATAGCAGCACAGATGTATATGTGCTTGCCTATGACAACCACAACCTACTCTGAGAGGCTACCTCGGAAAGAAGCTACAGAACTTTTTTGGCAAAAGGGATAGCAGGACACCCTTCAGACACCATTCAATTTAAGCAGTTAGTTGTTCTGAGTCAATCTTGAGAACTTGACATGAAGGCTCCCCCCACACAATGTAATATCATACCCTGCTCTGGAGCAGGAGAACTGTACAGTTGTACTGTTAATAAATTAGACCATGGATATCATGTGATCTCAGCTTTAAGTTCACCTCTACCACTGTGATCCACAGGGACTATTTAGGATTTCAAATATTCAGGTCACATGCATCAAATTAATGTTTTTCTTTTTTACCTGCAAGGACTATACAATAATTATCCACAACAGTTAAAACTGGTGGGGATTACACCTGGCACATTCCTTTTCCTTTTTATATATCGAGAGTGACATCCCGATATCTGCAGCTACAAGGTCCAAATTAGTTTTTCTCTAGAGAAGACAAAAGAAAATATATATTCTCCTATACTGAATGAGTACTGGGTCATCTTCATAAAGGACACAGTAATGAATATATGCTTCATCATAAAATAATGAACATCTATTTTTAAAAGTTTCGCTACATACACAGTGTGACTCTGACATTCCCTGACCTTCTCCCATTTTAACTAACACTTTATTAATATAGTTTTCCTTTCTACTTGCCTAGATCTTAAAGGACATTTCAAATGCTATATGCCATGATTTGAGAGGTCTTAAGTCAACTTTGAATTTTCCCAAGTGTAGTAGTAGGAGGAAGAGGAAGTAGGAATAAGTAGTAGGAAGGACTAGGAATGTATGTTTTATTTGCCATATCCACACTATAAAATTCATTAAATAATATACTCGTAATTTTACTTTTTTCCCCCCGCAAACCAACAATATTATTAATTCAATTTGACTAATGTTACAGCTTTGTTAACATTGTGTTGAAAGCTTAACTTATCAAGAGCCTTTGCAAAGCAGACCTCAAAAATGCCTTGAAACTGCAGGTGATTCTACTAGCTAGGCCTATAATAGAATTGTATTATATGTTGCAATGCAAGATTAGGCCTTTTGTCTTGAAATTCTTTCAAATTTTCTACACTGGCCATAAGACTACTTATAATGAGAAATTTTAATAATTGCAAACCAGCCATTTATGAAAATGCTATTAGGAACAAATGGAAGAGTATGAAGAAAAAGTCATAAAGATTTCTGACACATAAGCTTCAGCTACTGTCCAGTTCTTTCAATTACTTTCTTGTCAGGTTCTCCCACCTTCATGTTCACGGGGATATTTGCATAGGATTTGGATTTTTTGCTAACTATATTATATTTTAACACACAACTGACCAATTAAAAAA
The DNA here is from genome assembly GCA_033439845.1 of Ispidina picta. Lineage (NCBI taxonomy): Eukaryota > Metazoa > Chordata > Aves > Coraciiformes > Alcedinidae > Ispidina > Ispidina picta. The sequence goes on along the minus strand of JAABNV010002677.1, from coordinate 20,757 downwards.
GCTCTGAAAAAAATACAACTCATAAGAATTCACTTGATCTTAAGAGTTCAGCAGCTATCCACTGACTGTACCCACACTGAACATTTTCCATCATCTTTAAGCTTTTGCTGGTTAACTATACAGGGTATGTGATGTTTCACAGAAGAAAATTACTTGCCACATTGGGATTGCAAAACATTGAGGATCAATTACTTGTGTCAAAGGCTGATATGAGTTGTTTTTTGCTTTTGCTCTTTCACATGGCCTAACATAAGCATCTGGCTAACCTGGAAAATGAAGACATGTATGGCTAGGCACAGATGTGGACTTCACAAAAAGAAAAAAAAACCCAAACATCTGAATTTTGAACCGAGGAAGACTGGAAAATAAAAGGGCATAGAGGTTTGGTTTTTTTTTAAAATATTACATGGCACACCACATATAAAAAGTTGAACACTGGATTTTTCAAATCTCACCTATTCTCTTTTATCATAGTAACTGATGATGTATATCTGGCAATTAATGCACTACTACTCCCCAGTACAACTACATCTGGTTTTCCTCAATCAAATTATAAAAGTTGAAACTCTTCTGAGAATCTGTGCACAGGAGAGTTACTCTGGTGGAATTAATTTCCATTTGTTTGCTGACACAATTCTGGAAAATATTTATGTTTAGAGGTCAAGCACTCCCACGTGTAGAATGAAATGCTCAACTATTTAACTGACTAGCCAACTGCTCAAAGAACTTGATGCTTTATATCACTTTCTTTTCCACAATGTCTGTCCCATAGGATGAACATGCTTTGGGAAATAATTAGGGCTTTATAAAGAGTAAAGTCTGCAATAAATGAGATACGTTTCTTAAACTCAGAGACACAAAGTCAACAAATGTTGCCCTGGAGAACAGAATCCTCTTTTCCTCTGATACCCAAAATTCTGAACAATGGCAGGCACATCATTTAAACCAAGTATTTCACCAGGCAACATTAATCAATCTCTGGTTCTCCACTTGACTTGGCAGAAACCTGAAGCCAGAAGTGCAGAAAATTTAAACTACAAATGAGGTCAAAATGCTAAGATGCTGATGTTCTGAACATATATCCTGAAGGAGGGACCCTGGGAAGACAAGAATCAGAGTCTAGTTTTAAAAATGGATAATAAAATCAGCCAGTTCATCCCTTAATACGTTTTCATCCTGTCCTCTTCCAGCTTTGTTTCTCTCACCTAGGCTTTTCCTTTGCTTTTATTTATTTTCTCTTCCCTTCATTCTTTTCTATTTCGTGTCTCAGTTCGGTTATAAATTATTTTAGAGATAAAATAATCTCATCTTCATAAGGGGAGTAAAAAGATAAAAATTACTAGCATTTTCTTGAGGCAGAGAATAAGTATTATCAGAAAACTGAATTCTGCAATAGGATCTCTAATAGTACCTTCATGGAGAAGTCAAAATCAAAGCTATTATGCAGATCTAAGAATGACTGAGATAATTAGATCAGAAGTTAACAATCTTCTGATCATACCTACAAAATAATTAGTTCAAAGTAGAGATTTGAAAATAATATTGTTCTATACTGACAATATACTTACAAAGTCTATTTTTTGTTGTTCTTTTTATTTATATTTCAGGTTTAATGCTTTCTTCTTCAAAATTATGATGAAACTGAATCAGCATTCAAAATCAGACACAAATAAGAATTACAGCTCTATCACAAAGAGCCAATACTGAAAAAAAAGTAACCACACCAGTGAAAGAACACTGTTGTGTTCTTCACCAATCCCTCCCCCCCTTTTCTCCTCACACAAAATATATAAGAACACCAGAAAGCAATGGAGATGTTTTCATCCATATTGCTCAAACATTTAAATAATTTAGTTCAGAATTTAAGGACAGAAACAATGATACTAACATATAGAGAGGATACTTTAAAATGTATGTAATTATGAAATGTGGTAGGTCATATTACATGCAGATATAGAGCACAAATGTTTTAAAAATTGCAGATCAAAAGAGAAATATAAGTGGAGAAGTAAAAGCAAAACTTCATGTGTATCATGTTGAAATACTTGTTGAAGTACTGAAATATTGAAGTTGAAAGATACATTCTCTTTGGAAATTTTTATCTGAGTTCCTCAAAAAAGCTATGTGTTAGCACAACTAAAAACAGATATTCAGATTGGGAGGTACAATTTATGCAGCACAAGTTACAAGTTAAGCAAGGAAGGTTCTGAAAAAATCACCTCCCTAATGTAAAATTAAAATATAAGAATATATAAATATATAATATAAAAAAAAATATTAAAATATCATATTAAAAAAACAAACAAACAAACCAAAATAAAACAAAACAAAAAACAAACAAACCAACAACAGAGCCCAAATTACATATTAGGGAAAGGAAATAAATAAACAACAAAAAAACCAAACACAAAAATTCCTTTAAACTTGATCTGGGGAAAGGGCCAAGATTTGTTCTCTTGTACACACTGAAGTTTTCTGTGGCAAACGGCATAAGAAATTACCAATAACTTAGAACTGCCAACAGAAAAGCAAGTCCTTATAACCCGAGAAACTTTTTTTGCCTTATTTTTGTATACTGTCAAAGCCAGCAAGTTCCTAGTCCATGAGCTGGGCAGTAAGATGCTAGCAGAATACGGGTAAATGTGTTTCAATAAAAACTATAAGATGACAATGAACACTAAAGCTGAAAAACCGCCCCAAACTTGTAATTCCATTCTCAATAGTTTTATCACACACAAACATGTGAGAACATTATGAATACTAAAATAAAATTTTGAATCTTCACTGTATTTTAAAGAAAACATTTTCAGAGGGAAAATACTTTAAAAAGCATGCATCTTCTGATCTCAGACTGATGAAAAAGTAGTTCGTTTGTACTTTTCAAATAAACTGCTGAATAAAAAAGAATAAAATCTTGCCATATCAATTTGGAAGTAAAGAAAGAAAAAAGCTACAACAAAAATAGTTTGATAAGCAGTACTGTGATCACAGAGTCCAGTGTGAAAAGTAGAGCCACTGAAAAAATTAATACTTCATATAGATGATCATTTGGAGATGCTCAAGTTACATGTAAGTTTATTATTTTACAGAGACTGCTTTTGAAGACAATTTTTTTTCTAAGTCATGGATTCAGGGGACCCTCTGGTAACATTTCAAAAAACCCAGAAAGAAAACTATATACTTCAACTCATTAAAATAGTAATAGAAACCAAAATATAGGGATTATCCTATGAAATGACTTGTAACGCTTACAGAATTTCAACTGAAGTGGTTTGAGAGGTGGAGAAAGGAAAGATCGTTTCAATACCTTGTCTTCCCTCATCATTGGTAAACAAACCAGCATCACTGCTGCTCAGGCTGCTGGATTCACTGTAATAAGAGAGAGAAAGAAACAGATCAAAAGAACAATTGATCTTTTGGTTGTAAAATTTTACAGAGACAAGGCTGTGTTCAGATTGAATTTAAGCCCAACAGAGATTGGAGAGAAAATGGGATTTTATTTTTTTAATCAAACTGCAAATATCCCAGTTCCATTAACTAAACAGCACATTATTTTTGGCACATAAAACAATGGGAATCTAATGGCACCCTGACAGTAAGCTAGATATGACTGCAACGAGGTGCTGACAAAATTGATGCATTTTATTATCTGCTTCCATCAAATACTCACTGTTCCCCTTCTTATGCTGTGCAATTCAGCTTGATCCGAGAATACCACTGCTCAATAAAATAGGAAAAGTCTCAATCAAAAGAAGCCTAAGCTTTCCTTCAGCACTTGAAATATGAGTCTGAAAATTGAATTACCTTTCTGAACTTCATTTGCAAATATTCTGAAAAAGGACACTAAGGTTTCACAACATAATACTTGGGAAGAAAGAGAAAAGTCTATAACAAAGGTAGCCAACTAAATAAAACAAAGGTCACTAAAGAGAAGTACGATCAGTGATCATTAACAGTCAAAAAAAACCAACCCAAGGTATAGTTTACTTTTCAGTTACTTCCATCATGGCCTTAAAATTAGAATGTGTGTATACAACATGAATGCACTTCTCTGTAAATTCAGACATCATTACATGAAATATTTTGTTCTTTGCTCTATACACATTTTCAATCTACATTATATGTGCCAGTAAATAGTGAATCAGACTTGTCTTTCAGTAACACAGATAGCAATTTGGTGAGTTTGTCAGGGAAGGATTTTTTGTAAACCATTTTATCAATAGAGTAGTTCCGCTAAGGAATTAATAGTCTCACCAAAATATCATGATATTTTATTTACACTGAGGTGTAGAACAATATGGAAAAAAAACCCACAAAAACTTCACCACACAAATTCAAGTACAAGTTATAAATACTATGGGTACTCTCAAAGTTCCATACTAGCTACTTACATGAACTTGATAAAAAATTAGTCTAATTTGTGTTTAATTATAAGTATATATTTGGGTTTTGTATTTTCCTTTGGGAAGCATTGCAATGGGATTTGAAACACAATATGATATAATGAGACACAAAACACTAAGTAAATATATATCTATATTTACAGATCTTGTTTGAAGGTTAAGTTTTCTCTAGCATTTTATAAAATTCCCCCACAAAAATTTCCAATTTTGAGAAAATTCTCCTTCCTTTTTAAATTTATTTATTTATTTTAAAGAAGATATCTTGATTGGGCAGTAATTCTTAGTGAAGGACTAGTCTGTTCATGACAGCATAGCCACTTGAAGCTTGTAAAATTGCACATAAAATAGTTTTTCAAAGTTTTACAAAGCAAAGGCTACAGTCAATGAGAGTAGGGATGACAGCTGAGCTAACTGTCATATGGCAGTCATTTCACTGAATAAAAAAAACCCCTCTGGAATTAATACATTAACATCTAAGTACATGAAAGTGGTTATGACATGATTTATTTCCAGTTTTAATATAATTTTGCACTGTATATTACTAAATAATTTGCTTTCTAATGAGAATTACACTCCCAGCAAGACTTCCAGGAAAAAAAACAAAACAAAACAACCTTTACTCCTTTTAGTCCTATGAAATAGTGTATGCAAGCAAAGACTTGGAAGGAACAGCTCTGCTACACAAAAAGCCTTCACTTATCATCACTAGCAAATTGTCCCTTGCCTTGGTTTAATGGGACACTTGTCACCTTTGTTTATTAGCCAAGCCTGTCCCCAGGATCTGACCAGCCACTGCAGCTGCACAGACTGGCAGACCAGTGAGTAGGCTTCTCAGAGTTTCACTGCTGCTCTCTTTCAAAAAAGCGCAATTCTTCTCTATTTAGCCACTTAAAACACAATTACCAAAGCTTGCGGGAATTGTTCTCCAGAATTTCACGCATTGACAAATTTGGCTGGAAGAGGACACAGATCTAAGCATTGTGGATATGGAAGAATGAGCAAAAGGACATCATCTGATCATGAAAATCTCATTTCCAGTGCTCAAAAATATCCTCACAGAAGTTCATCTTCAGGATCATTTATATGCTTACATGTTGAGAGCTTGAAGACTCTGCCTACTATTCATAGAACTGTAGATAGAATCACAGAATGTTAGGGATTGGAAAGGACCTAGAAGATCATCTAGTCCAACCCCCCTGCCTGAGCAGGATCACCTAGACCAAGTCACACAGGAAC
>JAABNV010002676.1:63405-90199 GCA_033439845.1 Ispidina picta | reverse complement strand
TCTCCCTCCTAGCTGCTCTCCTGCACCTCTACAATACCTCTACACACCTAGTTCAAAACACAGTTCTCCCTCCCAGCTGCTCTCCTGCACCTCTACAATACCTCTACACACCTAGTTCAAACACAGCTCTCCCAGCTGCTCTCCTGCACCTCTACAGTGCCTCCACTCACAGCAACACGTATCCAGAACGTTGTTTTTTACCCAACAGAAAGCAGCTTTCAGAGGGAAACCCACAACTTTCTGTGCAGTGTGTGGCAGGAGGAGATGTCTGCAGTTGCCTGTAGCCTGGCTCTGTTTCCAGTCTTTTTTTCTCCTGGCCTCTTGGTGGCAGGACAATTAGAGCTCAAATGTACAGGGAAAAAGGATCTCCCTGCACAGAAAGCAAAGCAAACATTGCATAGGCTGTGACTGCTCCACAAGAATGAAGTCTTTGTTACCCTACGCAGCTCGGTTGATTCGAATCAGCAGAGGTATTTCTTCTGGGTTTTTTTAAGCGCTCCACGCTGTGAGTGTAATAAATGTTTATGAATTCAGAGATGGAGGAGGAGAAAAGTTCAGAGTAAAGCCATAGAAGAGAAACTATCATTCCAGCATGTTTGTTCTAAAGGCAGTTATAATACTCATGGCTGTCATTATCATCTTCTAATAGACCTTAATGCTTCACTAATGGTCTGATTTGTTTAAGTCACATAATTAACAACATTCTTGACTGTTTAGCAATAATTAATTTGTTTGCACAGAAATACTCGGTTTCATCCAGCCGTACAGGGGCTGAGAAACGACGGCACAACAGAACTGTGCAGCCTGGCAGCTGAAAATGAGACATTAATGCAAACAAAACCATAATGACAGTTCAGGCTCTCTGGGAAAAAAAGTTCTTTATGAGAAAAACTCAGCGCCCTGTCACCTGTAGGGCTCTGCTGGAAGGGGACAGCAAGAGCAGGGAAGGTTTCTTGCTGATTTCCTTTCAGACCCACACGGAGGGTGATGTTCAATGGATGGAGCCCTGGCTGTGGCCTCACACGGGACTTTCTGGGCTGTCTCCACTGAGCTGTGTTTGATGCTGATCAGTCTCTGGCACTGAGTTTCCCAGTTCTTTTCATTCCCTGTGCATTCATACATTAGTTGATGGTAATCTATTAATAAAAAACTTAATATTCTACATTAATACTACATAAAATGTTGTGGTTTGTTGTTTTTTTTTTCATTTTCTGAACTGGAGCTATTCACAGTGTCTCTTCAGAGTCTGATAAGACACAGATTACAATGCTGGTGTGATAATGGACGAGAGTTTTGCCTCCTCTGAGCAGCACAGACTCTGAGATGAGAAGGGATACCCTGCCTTCATAACTAAAATATTTCCTATTTAGTCTCTGCATTATTCACACCAGTTCTGAAAAGTGAAACAAGAACTGATCACTGAGAAAACGGATATGGCAAAGTCCATTTTCTTGGACTCAACCAAGCAGTTAAGCTCTTGTTATCTGCAAAACACCCCTCAAAGCTGCTCCTGCAGACCACGGGAGGTGTGCAAGGGAAGAACACGATCGTGCAACAAGGTTAGGCCAGAACAGAGTTGCCTGGAGACTCACTGATTTCTCTGGAATTAAACTGTTCCAACTGTTCCAATGCCAGGTGGCTTAATGAGCCCTTGGAAAAGCAGGTTCTCATGATCCAGTGAGCAAAAGAAAAGGCATGGAGAGAGTGGACATGGGAGGGGGTGAGGCAGCACATCACTGCATGGTCTCAAAATTCCTGTGGTGAATGATGACTGGAGACCCCTGATGCTTTCTGCTTGTTCTACACGCTCATAAACATGTCCCAGAAGAGGAAGGCATAAATTGGAGCTGAGCAACAGCAGCATTTTGGAGGCTGCTTGCTGATTTTTAGCCCTTTGGATTTGTTATTGATAAAGAAGACTGGGTTAGTTCAGAAGGAGAAGGAAGAACAGCTCACAGTTTACAAGGACTGCAGGGGGTGGAACACTGTGCAAGTAGCAGGACATTAAATGTAAGCAGCTAGATCCTCTCTCAGAAGAATCAGATAAACAATGTGATCAGAACTAGGACGAGATTCACAGTTACAAGCCAAGAAAAGATTTCCTGATTCCTGCTCCTCCCCACAGCTCTAGGTGTAGGAATTGCCCAAGTCCACAAAGCAGCTCAGCCCATCCTGAGGCACTTGACTCTACCCAGCCAGCCAGGTCTTTGTGCCTGCTGGGGCTTCCAAAAATTAAGAGTACAGAGAGTGCAAAGGAGCCCCTGTGCAGCCTTACCCTAGTGTGGCATTTTCCTTGCCCTTTTAAGGACATTCTTCTGCCCCAGGAGCTCCCTGTGTCCTCGGTGTTTACAAGAGAATCAAGATCTCCAGTGATAGTGGTCTCGGAATCAAGAGGCAAATCTACATCCAATACCCTGTTTATCCTCCTAGATGGTGTTCCCAGAACTAGTGCACGTAGCAGCAATTGCACATTGCCTGAGTAAGAGCTGTTTATTCCTCCCCACAGCTCCAGCACTCTTCACTCGTCCTTCCACCCACCAGCAAAGCCCCGTGCAGTGAAAAGTACTGGAGGATGTGGAGTGTCCTGGAGCAGGCTGAGGCTCAGACCTGTTCTGGGCTTGGTTTTACACAGCAGTGCAGCTCTCTGCCCCAGATGGTGGAGATTTCAGTCTCCCACTCAGGCACATCCTTGCTCAGTCACATTGCCTCACCTTCAACCAGCAGTTCTGAAGCAAAGATTATCAGAGACGTCCAAAACAACAGTGCTGAGAACAGCAGAGCGTGGATGAGGTGTCTGGTATACAAATGATAGAAAATAAATGTATAAGCTGGGAAGACCTCAGTGTTTTACAGAGCTGTGGAGAGCTGAAGGCCAAAGCTAAAGTCTGCTGGGTACTGGACTGGTGTCACATTTATGCTCTGCTGCTAAGTGGCATAATTAAGAAAGCCGTGCCAGTCTGGGGATTTATGAGAGGAGGAAAAAGACATTTTTAGATCACTGCATCTAGCTGATTCATTTGGAAGCAGTGATAAATAGACACAGCTGGTGGTGGAACTAGAAGCTGAGCTGCCCTTTTTTTCCTGTCTCCTATTCAGTGCAAATCCAAGGTGAAGGGGATTGAGAGGCATCAACTGAAAGCAACTCCACAACAACACAGAGAACTAGTATTTGTCTAGAGCTGCCTCAAATCCACAAGAACACAAGCCAAGCCTTCATGCTTTATCTACCACTGGTCTCTGAACTCCAGCAGATGCCACTGGGAGAACCAAGAGCTCCAGAGCTCCAGCAGCCTCTGCTGCAGACCCCTGGGGCTGGGGGCTGCTTTGCCGGGACCCAGGGCCACAATCCTGGGCAAGCTCTCACCTCTCCTGTAATAGTTTTCATCTGGACCACCTCACTGCTTGTGGTTTTCATCTGGCTGCTCTGCAAATAAAGATGCTGTTTTCCCCACGTACAGTATTTATACCCTTCCCCACTGAAAGCCCGGGAGAATTAGTGCCAAAAGGTGAACGTTCAAGCAAAGAACGACTCCTTTAATTACCTCTGCTACTGACACAAGTGTTCTTTATCACCGGAATCTCCTGCTAGTACTCCTGTGAACTACCCTATACCCCCGGCAGGAAAAGAGCTGTTCACAAGCTTAAGGAATTCCATATGCATTTTATTGGTGGCAATTCTGTTGCTTGTGCACTCTGAGGCTGCTGCTGCTGGAACAAGGGCTGTTGTGGCTGATGAATTCTGCACACAGAACAGACATTCAAGAGGAATTCACCACGGGATTGAAAAATGAGCCAGTACCCTGACATAGGAAGGGGAAAAAACTCACCAAACAAAAAACCCCAAGCCAAAATACAACGTTATTTATCAGGTGTGGCTCAGCCTGGGTGGTGGGTTTCTAGAAACCTTGCTTAGTTCTGGAAGCCAGTCCAACAACAGAGAAGTTTAGTGCAAGTACCTAAAACATCCACGAGCTTCTCCTGGGTGTTTCTCAACATCTGTGCTGCCAAAGGCTGATCCTTGTCCCTGACACACTGGAATGATTCCTGCTTGTGGCATCACTCACTCTGAGACCTGGGGAGGCAGGAGGCTGGCAGCTCCTTGGGCACTGTCAGCCACAGCCACAGGGGGTGACCACAACCATGAGAAGCTGATTTCTGAGAGATTTCAGGGGAAGATCTGATGCACCCACAGGAAATCTCTGTGTTAAGTCCCATTTCCATTGCAGAGGAGCCCACACGGAAAGGCTTGGCACAGCTCCTACCAAAACTGCCCCCAGAGACAGAGGAGGGACAGAAGTACTTGTCACTAGCTGTCAAGTGCCACCAGGCTCAACGTGAAGGGGATTAAGTGTGTCAAAAGTTTGTGAACTCAAGGGTGAACACTCTTAGTACAAAGCCATGAGCTTTTCTGCTTCTGGACTCTTCAGGTCATGCTTGCCCTGGGTGCATCTTAACTAGATCTTAACTGGAACTCATTTATCCCTTAGAAATTATAGAAAGGAAGGCTGGAAGTTGATTTTACTGCCTGAAGGAGGGGTAAATTAGCCTGTGTTTCAGGCATGCTGTTAGGAAAGACAATTAAAATCTAATTCCAATTAGCGACACTGGATGCTACTCTAAATAAACAATAACAGGCAGATTTGCTGTGCAGACTCTGAGCTGCAGACAACGTGCAAGTTCATCACCCCTGCAATGGCAAGCACACTGGCCTGGAAATACACACACACTCACTGCAGATTCTCTTTGCACGAGGAGGCTGGTGCTGAGGCCAGGGCAGGCTGGTGCTGAGGCCAGGGCAGGCTGGTGCTGAGGCCAGGGCAGCCCCTTCAGCCTTTAGAGGATGCTTCCATTAATTAGGGCCAAGAAGCTGGGAAGTTTGCAGCTCTGTTGCATCTTCTTTACCTGCTCTGAAGAGGTAAATGAGGAGAAAGCCCAGGCTGTCAGTTTTCTCTCTCTAATCATCACCCAGTGCAAATGAGCGAGAGGCAGGAAGGCTCCAGCTGCCAGCTCAGACTCATTACTGCTGCTGTGGAGCCTGCAGAGCCAGAGGAGAGGTACCCAGGAATGCTGGGCATGAAGGGGACACTGCCTGTTGTTTAATCACTGGGAGTGAGAACTTCAGGCATCCTGCAAGCCCTGTTCCAGAACAAGGCAATTACAGGGCACAGGTCTGGCCATGCTCCCAGGGCACTGCGTGGCAGAGGGGCTGCTCTGGGTACCCCACCTCAGGAACATGACTAGGGCTGTTGCCAGTCGTGTGCCTACCCCCTGCCACGTCCCTAGGGCCAGCATCCTCAGAGTTCTGCATCTCAATGTCTTCTGAGATGATGGCCTACATTAAAGAGAATGGGATTCGAGGCACTTTGACATAATACTTCCAGAAATTCACAGCTAATCATCCCCGAGCTCACTGTTCCAAGGCAGGGGAATGGTGCTGGAAGTGCAGGGAACAGAAACACATGGCAATTAAATGGAGAGTGTGTCACCTGACGTTAGCTATTGTGCTTTTTAATTGCAACTGAGCTGGGACTGCAGTGCAAACACTAGCACTTGTACATGTGAGCTGCCACTGCTGTCACTTGGCCGAGGACTGCCTCTCTGCATCTGCATGGTGCTCAGAACAGAGTGCCAAACCTGCTCAGCTTTGCTCTGTAAAAGAATTTGAAGTCAAAGGAAAGGAAAACTAAAAAATAAGAGGAAAAAAAAACCAAAACCAAGCAATGCCTTTCCTGGAAGCAATTTGATGGAAATAGGAACAATAAAACTCTTCTGGAAATAAAGAAATCTGCTGCTCCATGATGAAAATAAACCTCTGTACTAGTGCACAACGTGTGAAGTGCTACCTGTCAGCAGCTGGGCACGAAACAAAGAAACCCCAAAGCTCTTCTCTTCGTCTCCAAAACCAGAACTCCCAAAACCTGACAGCAAAACTGGGCTAAACACAAATGCAGTTGCTTTCACTAATCCCACCCAGCACATATTTTTAAATAGCCCTGTAAATCTCTGCTTGATTACCATTTATGTGCAAGTCTTTAATAGAGACCAAGGCTTCCACAAAACTATGGCTTTTATGACTTTGTGAAGGCAATTTAATGGATTATGGAGGAAAAGGAAGAGGGAAAGGAGGGAAATTAGCCCAAAGATGTTTGGATACCTTCTCGCTTGGACTCCCAGACAGCAATAAAACTTCTGGCAAGTCAGGGACAGAACTGTCCTCTTTTTTGCATACATCAAATTGCAGAGCCCATACTGGTATTCCTGGCCTCTCTTCCAGCCCCCCTTGAGCTTCAACCATAACTGGAACTTTCAGTTCCAGTTCAGGAGAGACCTTTATCCTGGCACTTACTGAAATCCTGCTTCCTCAAAGTGGTAGAAATGTAACTACTCAATTACATCTCCATTTAACTCAAGCATGACTGGAGCAAAGCTGCAGAGGGAGGTCTGCACACGCCAGTGTGATGGATGCTGAGCTGCAGAGGTGTGAGCTGGTACCTGAGCTGCCTTTCAACTGGCTGCCAGGGTCAGCCTGGAAACCCTCCCTGGAAATGCACGGCAACATCCAGATCAGTGGGGCTGAGCTCAATTCAGGGACCATCCCACACACTCCTCCATGGCCCAGACTGCAGAAACTGGGGAGTTCTGTAGCAACTGTGAAAACACCCTCTGAGATTTTCCTGCCTTTCCCCTGGCATGGATGGAGCAGTGTCTGAAGTGATCTAGAAATGACTGTTACAATGATTGACATGCTCGACTGGAAAACAGAGAGAACTTGCCTTGGGGAAAGAGGACAAAAGTCTGTTCTAATCACACTGTCTTCTATGGGATGCAACAGGCTGTGCACCCCCCCTGTGTTCAGCATCACTACATCTCCTTCTCTCAGTGCAGCAGCTGAGGACCTGCATGCTCTATGTGTTTGCACTCAAGAGGACAACTGCTTACATCATGAGCTGGGACACTTGTGTGGTGAAGGGTATTTGGTTAGGGAAGAAAAACACTGGGAGACAGGGAGAGAAAATAAAAACAATAAATGGGGACTGAAGATGCCAAACATTCTCCTGTTTTTTCACTAGTGTTCAGAGGTTCCACACCAGGCCAGCAACCACCACCTACCTCCCTCCTGCAGTCTGCAGAGCCTGCATTTGGACTCTGCAACACACTGCTCTCGGGCCAGACCTGTAGCTGATACCACAACAAACTGAACAGCCAAGCCTTATCTGGTGATGTCCTTAATCCTTATCCAGTTGGATTATTCCAACTGGTTGGCCAGTCTGGGTGATTCTGTTTTGACTGGCAGGCTCCCAGTCGTGTGCTGGGTGATGAAGCCCTGTGCAGCCCAGCTGAAGGTGCCAGAGGATGCAGTGGGGCTGCCTGGTAAGCAGCTCTTCACTGGGGCAAACTCAGTGACTCTCCAAGTGTTTTTGCAGGGTGCCTGCTGCACACAATCTGTCTCCCTGGCACCTCCAGACCTATGGTCTGCCCAGCTCCCCAGCCTCTGCTGTTTGCCCTCTGCCTTGTGGGGAAAAGGGGTTTGGAACTGCCATGCCAACAGGTGTTGACACACGGGCACGGGGCACAGAAATGCTGCTAATTACAGTCTTCTCATCCTTTATCCCAGTTAACAATTAGAGTTAAAAATAACAGGTGCATACAGAGCCCCGTGACTTTAAAAAAACCCTGTTTTCTAATTAATACAGCTACTAATTACTGAAGTCTTACATTCTGTGTCAGTCACGAGTCATCCCGACCCGTACCCATCACGCTGCTGTCTGCAAGGAGGGACTGCGAGTCTGGGATCAAACTGACCTGTCAGCTTCTCCAGACATGGCACTTGTGGAGCAGGGCAAAGCCTGACCAACGTGTAACCCAGATAAGCAGCATGCTAACAGATGGGCCTGGAGAGCTGGCAGCCCAAGTGCCCGCTCTGCTCACCAGCGTGGGCACAGAGCAGAGCCTGGCTGGCCAGGCTGTGCAGCTCAGTGAGCATGCCTGTGGCAAAGGTGCTGCACGTGAGATCTGGGAGTGGTTCAGGGCTCTGAATCCCAAATATCACTGCTGGTGAAAGCCAGGAGGATCTGCCTCTCATTACAGTGCTCCTCTGCATGCTCTGCTGCTCCACAAAGACACCAGCTTGGGCTCAGCTCTTGCTCTAGGGGTGAAGATCTGGCAGAGGAGCTGGGAGCACCTACCTCACTAGCACCTGTGCCAGAAAGATCCCACTCTGCCTTGCCCTTCTGCTTCTGCTCAGACAAAGAAAACTCATGGGCTGTGCTTCACCACGTTTGCTTAGACTGAGGGGAAAGAAAATCAGATGGCTGCCCGTTCATACCTCTCCAAAAACTCCAAGCAGAGCAGGAGCAAAGAGGTGCCCTTAACCTAAAGGACGTGAGCCAGTGTGACCTTGCAGCAGAGAGCTGCTTTACACTCCTCTGTGTAACTGCCTGCCCTCTGCAGCTTCACTGGGCTACAGGTGGAAAACACACCCAAGGGCAGAAGATGGAGAGAAGCAAGGCAAGGAAAGGCCCATATTGTTCAGATCACTCCCAGGAGATGGGTATTTTCAGTGCTTTCTCATCAGACCTATAGTCAGAGCTGTACAAAAGCTCTTTGCTACACTCAGGGCCAGAGCAAAGGCTCTGGATGATACTAGTGCACAATTGTGCAAGCACTTGTGAGGTAAAGGGAAGAATGAGATGTTGGGAATGCCACTGGTGTCATTTCACCCTCCCTGTCCACACTGGGGTTTTCCCATGTGCCAGTGCTGTCCCTTTCTCAGGGTGTCATCACCTCTGGGCACAGACTGCACTGAGGTTATTGCAGAGGCTGGGCACAGAATCTTTCTGCATGATGCCAAAAAGCTTCAGCAAAATAGATCTGTGTAAAAAAACCCTTTGTGAAGCATTTGCAAAGCCTTCTGTGTATGCCTAAGGAGTTTGCACCCTATAAATATTTAAAACAAATATCTCCCAATACATAAACACTCTCCCTTCCTGCTGCTAAACCCAGACACAGCAGCAGGGTGGAGGGAAGGCAGCTATCTTCTCTCAGATGTTGTTTAGCATAGCACTAGATGCAAGGAAACTTTGTGTGCTAATTCTTCCTTTCCACTTATCCTTTTCAGCATCATATGGCATTTCAGAAATGCAAGAAGATGTAATCCAGCTCCTAATCCTAGCTAATGGAGCTGTCTAATTAAAACCTCATCAGTGTAAAAATATGTTTTGTTCACAGCAAAAGTGAAGAAGAAAAAAACCCCAAACCAAAACTAAAAAACCCAAACCAAAAAATCCTGCAATTTTGCTCCTTTTATTTCTGGAGCCTGATCTGTGCAATTAGACAGCACTTCACCTCAATTAAACAACATCACACACTTGCAAAAAAGGTCTTGTTTACACCAAACAGTTTGGGAAGAGGAAAGCTGTTTTCCAACACCAGAG
The DNA here is from genome assembly GCA_033439845.1 of Ispidina picta. NCBI lineage: Eukaryota > Metazoa > Chordata > Aves > Coraciiformes > Alcedinidae > Ispidina > Ispidina picta. The sequence continues at coordinate 80,765 of JAABNV010002676.1, read as the reverse complement.
TCAGCTCAGCCACTACTGCAAAGTAAAAACTCAGGGGCAAACAAAAGTAGCTCCTGCCAGCTCAATGTGGCCCTACACAGCAGCAGAGACCTGATAATGATCATCAAGATCTCAAGCTCTACCTGTGCAGCAGGTCCCTGTCTCTGCACACCATCCCTGCTTGCTGAAGCAGCACACTGGGGTTACAGGGTCTCCAAATAATGAGGCCTGAGTTTCTCTGCCTCAGCTGCTCCCCAGCTGCAGGGTGGGCTCTGGGAGTGAGGACAGCAAGTGCTGCCCTCCTGGAGAGGCTCCAGGAGATGTCCCAGGGTGGCACACAGAGAGTGTGCAGGCTTGTCCCTGCAATGTGATCACCTCAATCCACCGCAGAGCTGAAGAACATGTGCTGTTTACTTCCCAGGATGTTTGCATTGCTGCATTTCCACCTCCTCCTCCTCCAGGAACTGCCTCTCCAGCCTTCCACCACAACACCCTGCTCATGGACGGGCTGGGGAGAGCTGCTGCTGCCTCTGCGTGGGAAGCAGAGCTGATGGCATGTAGAGATACACTCAGGTTAGATTCCCCCTTCCTAAGTTCAAGTAAACTTCTTTAATTTATTTGGTAATGTGGAATTAACTTGACATTTAAAACAGGTCCTGTCCCCGTGAACTCAGCAGAGCAGGAAAATGCTCCTCTGGGTTTCAAAGGCTTTAACCCTTGCCGATCTGGAGAAGCACAACATTGCCCAGCCTGTCTCCTCTCTCCCTGCAGTGACACACTAAGCTGCAGGTTCAGAAAGTCCAGATCAGCCTTATGGAAGCACACAGAGTTAAATATTACCACTGGTATATGACATAAGAAAGACAAAACCCATACCCATATGTCTCCTAAAACCCCTCACAAGTGACTCGAAGCATTTCAGGTTATTAATAAGGATCCCAGCCCAGAGCTGACAAAGACTCAGGGGAAACAGAAACCATTTCATCAAGCCCTTCCCTCCATAAAACTCCAAACACACGGCGTGTTCCAGGGTTAGGAGGGGCCAAGGGGTTACTATGGGATGTCCACCCAGGCCTGGCACAGGTACCAGCCCAGGAGGAACCACTCTGCAGCACCCCTGACCCACGGTGCCCTTCCCCAGTGCCCACCAGCTCCCTGGCAGCTCCTGTGTCCCCCAGCTGGCAGCACAGCCCGGGCTATTAGTGGGAGAAGAAATGTTAGCTTATGCTAATAAGTGATGGCATCAGAAACAAAGAAAAGGTCAGAAAGTGTAGTTTTATATTAAGTGTGATTTCCCCAGACAAAATAAATCCAATCCACGGCACATGCTCACAGTTTTCCAAGAGATGTATTTATAGCTGTGAATATGTACTTTGGCTAACCCTATTGTCAGCACTGAGAAGGGAGGAGGTTGGGGTTTTTTTTCACTTTTAAAGAAAAAGAGGGAGGTTAATTGGTTCTGCCAGCTGAAGGGCTATGTGCCAGGCAGTGGGAGCATGCATCGAATGGGAGAGCTACAGAGATAAATGAGCCAGTCTGCATGATGAAAATACCCACCCAGTGCCTTGGGATAAGGAGAAAAAAACCCAATTAAATAAAATAATAAACCAAATATTAAAATAATAAAGTGAAATAATGAAATGAAAGAAATAATAAAAGCAAGAAATCTCTGTGTGCTTCAGGTGCAGAGTTATTAACCAGCATTTTGTGCAAATAAGGACTAAGTGTTTGCTTGGAAGGGCGAGAACCTGATGTTTCCTTGCTGGAAGAGCTGGTCATGTTGAGACTGAAGCACTGCTCAGTCAGTGGGTGCAGAGCAAGGACAGAGAAAGTGTTACACTGAATTCTGTGCTTCAGATCAGAGTAAAAGAGAGCAAAGTGAGGACGTGAAGGATCAGACCCATTTCTGAGTCTGGAAAGCAAGTGGAGCAGACAAGGGAAGAGCCAAGTCACCTCTATTTGACAGCAGCTCCACACAGCTGTTTTCTTTTCTGGAGGGAAGGAAGAACAGGGTTGGTTTTTGGTTTTTTTCCCCAAGTGCAACTGCAAGTGGAAATGTGAGCTGAAGATAACCTAATTCTGTAAGTGGGTTTTAGCTCTGACAACAAGGTTAATGATCCAGCCCTTGGAGGGATGCCAGGACACATTAGTGACCATAAGCAGTCATAAACTTGGCTTTACATTGAAGTGGAAGCAGCTCTGCAGTACCTACAGCATCTCTTCTCATCCTTTGTCTGTGTGATGGGTTGGAAAAAAAACCCCTTTGTGTTCCCTTCCTGGGATAACTGAGTCGCATCTGGAGATCACCCACCCGAATCCTGACAGCAATCCTGCTTCAATTACAGTATTGTTACTACAGGATCCTTGTTGGGTTTGTTCTTTTTACTCTAAAGGGTTAGTAGATGCCCTGCTGCTCTGCCTCAAGGAATGTCAACTCCACAGGGTAGATGAAAGCAGTTCTGGAGGTGACTGAGAGGAGACTAAGGCCAGTTGCCACGCTGCCCTGTTAGCTGGGAGAGGTGAAAACTCTACCAGGTATTTAACTTCTCTTTACATTGGAGAAAATTCAGGTCAGCTATTCAGAGAGATGTCCATGGTGGGAGAGGAAGCATGAGCTGTGATGCCAGGGCTGGCTGATACATCTGCCCACAAAAAGAGAGCAGACAGCTGAAGAATGCCAAGGGAACAAACATCAGGTCTAGAGCAAGTAAAGGAAGAATAAACAGTAAGCTGACAGAGCAGACAAGAGAAATGTATCTGTCAAACACAGGAACTAAAAGAAGAGTAAAACCCAAAGAACTCTGTCAGTTTAGCATAGCTTTTAAAGTGTCTAGCTTGACAGAACCTTAGGAGAAAAAAATTACTTGAGTAAGAAATACTGACGACCCTGCCTGCTGCACAAGGAGCCCTGGCAGGCTGGAGCTGGAAGGAGTCTGAAGAGGGCCCAGGAATGACAAAAGAAAGGAGCAGGCTTGGCTGAAAAGCAAAGCCAGAGCAGCAGAGATAGAAAGACAGCTAGATGAGCAAGTGAATATAAACAGGAACTGATCTCATTAGGCAAGCACTCAGCCCCTGATAAGCAGGACACTGCCTGGGCAGACAGTGCACAGGCAAAACTTTCCCAACAACAACTGCATTCACCAGTTATCTCTGTTTACATCCACTGTAAATATACTTGCCTAATGTATGTCACCATAACAGCTCCCAATTTTTCTCTCTCCCTGGATTTCCAGTTTGGGAAGTCGACTGGCTCATCAGGGGGCCTCCCAGACTGCCACAGGCTACGTGAGAGCAGCTCATGGTACAGGGAGCACACTGCCACCACAGCACTGCAAGCACCACTCTGCTCCCCTCCTCCCTGCAAGCTCCTGGAGCTCCTCTGTACCATTTTTCACCTCTGAACGACTCCAAATTTTCTGTCATTCCTTCTCATCATTTCCTTGGAGGATAATGGTTCTCAGTTCACAGCAGAATGGATGTGTCCTGAAGAGCCAGACGTGCTCCTTCATGCTTTAAACCCCACACTTCAGTGGGAAATGTGAAGGAGCAGCACAACACAGGAGTCTCAAGACTCTGGGAAATGGGAGAAAATGCTCTGCTTTGTTCTGGCAATCCTTACCAGGTAAACTCCTGGGATTATACCACCTAGATTTTTCCAGCTTAGAAGCAAGAGTCATTTGTGCTGGGCAAAGACCAGTGATGCTTGATTTCTCTCCAGTATCTTGCCTTGCTCCACTGGTAGTTGCTATTCCCTGCCCCTGAAATAAACAACATTTAAATGGTAGAACTTTAGTCTTGTTTTGACTGAGCTCCAGTTAATTCAGCTTCTTCCATTCCCTTCCTCTCCTTGGCACTCAGAAAGCCTCAACACACACTGTCTGTGTCTCACAGATACGGGGAGCTCTGGAAGGAGAAGATGAAGAAGGAAGAGCGACATGAAGAAGGATTTCACTGTTTCTGCAAAGATGATCATATGCTCATGATCAAAGACTGGAGGGAATGCTGTCGATGGCTGCCAATATGATGTGGAATACACTCAGGCTGAATTTCAATCAACTACTAGGAAATAATTTCATATAAAATCTTATGCTAATACAAGAATGTCCTGGGGAGAGGGAAGGTTGAGCTGCTGGTGAAGGCATGGAGAATGGGAGCTGTTCTGCTCATCCAGCCCCACAGCAGGAGGAGGGTGTTTCCAGCAGGCACCCACAGCAAGCACAGGCATTGCTACAGGTGCCAGCTACACAAACCTCACTGGGTTTCCTGTGCCAGCACAGCCAGGCCTCTCTGGGACTGAGCTGGTCACCAGAGCTCAGGGCTGTGCCTTCCAAAGAGCCCTCAGTGGCTGGTTGGCAGCTCCCAGGCCAGACCTTTCCCCTTGTCTGCACACAGCAGAGACCCCAGCAGCTCTGCCCACCCTGGGGCAGCCTGTGAGCCAGGGGAAAGCAGCCACTGGGGGGAAAATGCAGATGCCAGGCTGCTGCTCACTGCCAGAGCAAGGGCAAGGTGAAAGGTCTCAGCAGAGCTTCCTTCTGAAATGATTCTGCCCATGAACCAGGAATAAATTAGACAGACTAACTAGGAGATGCTCAGGGAGACCTAATTAAAAAGTCAATTTATATGGAGCTTCAAAAATGAGAAATCCATTATTGTCACTTCCTTGTTGACTATGCCATTTGACTATGGTCCTGCATGCAAGGGCTTACTGCTGACTTCAGAGATCTGCAGATTTCCTGTGGCTCTAAGCACCTGATGCTACCAAACCCCATGTTTTGTCACCTCAGAGGAGGCAGGAATGAATGCTGTGCTTGGCAGCCAGTGGCTTTCTGCTGTTCAGCAATCACTGTCCTAGAGATGTCTCAATTCTCACACAGGAAAGAATGTTTTTACTGATAAAACTCCCCTAGGAATAACACCAAGTAGCATTCATTCAGCCAAAAATATGCAGGCATATTACCAAATTGTTAGCTCTTCTGGACAATGAAGAATCTACATATAATCAGCCTTTTTTTTTTCTTTTTTTCTCCTACTTTTTTTGGACTTTAAGAAGCAAATCCCATTCCCCTTCAGGCTTCTCTGCAGGGCACCAGAAGAGCCTCTTGTCTGCCTCTCTCCCGGAGCACACTCATCCCTCCCCTGGAAGCTGTCACTCAGCTGGCTGTGAGACAACAGCGTGCCCAGCCTCCCCGGGCTGTCAACAGACAATGCTTTCTGTTTGCATTGCTGCTGCTAAGTAAATATTAGTATTTTCTTGGTAAGAGCAGTTCTCAGTAATGAAAGAAACCATGTGCAAGGCATGAACACTGATGTGCCCTTAGTCCACTAGCTGGGCAAGCTGAGGAGTCAGTGCCTGGCTCTTCCTTGCTCTGCCAGAGGAGAGGTCTGCCTTGTGTGGAAGAGGTGAGCTCAGCTCCAGAAGAGAATGCAATTGCCTGATTTTCTGTTTCTCTGTTGCCCAGCTTGAAATTCATAGAGAAAAGATTCCCTGAAGTTATTTAATCTAGATCTTGTACTCTCCATGAGTCACCAGTTCTAGGTATGCAGTAATTCCAGTGAAACCCACGGTGTCACCTCAGAGCTGGAGTAATTAAGATGAGAAACTCTTTCTCCAGCGCTAAGTAAATTGTTCTCAGATGCCATCTGCACGCTGACACGTGTGAAGAGAGGCAGTGCTCCCAGCTCTCCATGCAGCTGGCACTGGCAGGTGGTTCTCACCTGCCTGCTGCTGCTCACACTGCTTCCCTTCACACAACTCTGCTGCTGTGGGCTCTGTTAGACCAGGAAGTTATTGCAGTTTACAGATAACTCCTAAGGCCAGAGGAAGGTCAGCAGGTGCCATGGTCTGTGTGGCCAGGGGTACTCCAGATACCCTCATGCTGTCATGCTCTGCACAGAAGGCTGGGGGAAGAAGAAGGGAGGAGAGGGTATTGGAGTGATGGTGTTTGCCTGCCTGCCCATGGGAAGTGCTCAATGAATTCCTTGGTTTTTCTTCCATGCAGCTTTTGCTGTAGCTGTTAAACTGGCTACATCTCAACCCATGGAAAAACAGTGAGCACTAACAAGCAAAAGAGAATTTGAATCTATTTTTTTTCCACTTGCTCAGCAGGGGTGGCTCACATCCCCTGCCCACTGCCAGCCACACTTCTGCCTCTCCTGACTTCCAAGACAGAGCTGCTTTCCCAAAGAGCAGCAGCTGCTTTGTAGGTCACCTGCTCTGCTTCCCCCCTGGCTGCTCTGTGCAGCTCTTCTGAGCTTTTTCTGTGCCTCCTCCTCCTCCTCCTGCCCTTTGCCCACTGCTGTTTGCTAGAGGGCATTGCTGCATTGTGCCTGCTCCCTCGGCAGCTCTTCAGAGGTGAGTATTTTTAGCAGCCAGATCTCCTCTCATCTACTGGGAGGCAAGAGAACATGATAGTGGGAGGGCAGACAGGACCACCACCCATCCCCACAGCAGCCTGACCTCCACTGCCTTAGCCTTTGCCAGGAGAGGGGTCTCCCTGACACCCCCATGCCCAGTGAACATCTCTGGGCTGGTTCTCTTGCTGGTGCAGAGGGAGGTGACCACCCTGCAGTGGGTGGGACAGAATTAGAAGCACCAGTGTAACATCTCTGGGCTGGTTCTCTTGCTGCTGAAGAGGGAGGTGACCACCCTGCAGTGGGTGGGACAGACTGGCCTCTCCACAGCACCTGCCTCATGTCACTGCTCAAGATGCCAGATTAGCTGGATGGGCAGCTAAAGGGAACACAATTGGGGTGGCAATATGGGAGGAAAATGGAGAGGACACGGTGAAGATAAGATTCAAATGAAGTGGAAATAACTGTAATGAATCAGGCTGTCAAAACCTAAGCTTAACACTGGATACCTTCTCAAACCTGAGCATCAGGATGCTACACATTTTGTACACACACATTTCCATGGCTGTGTCCTTATGTGGGCAGTGGGCTGAATAAGGGATTTTTTCCCTGCTATATATGCAAAAGGTGAATATATTCCCCACACAGAGGCCTCGTTTCACCTCATTTGAGTGACTTAGCTACCTGAGTGTCAGCTGTGCAGCAGGTAACTGAGAGGAGCTGAGGTTTGCTGCAGCTTAGTGTCATGCATGCCAGCTGACAGGGACACCAGCCCTGGGGCAGCTACACAGAAGAAAAAGGCAGAGCAGGAGGGTTTATGGAGGAGAAGAGTTTCATCCTTGGCTCTGCTCCTAGTGATACTGCCATGAACCAGAAGCAGCTCCAAGAAAACAAGACTGGGGGAGCAGAGATTTGAACTGCACAAGTCCTGGCAAGGGAAGGCAGTGTTCTTGCTATTTACATTGGCCTTTTAATGTCATCCTTTGGATTCTCGTGTTTGTTGTTCTACAGATGTAACTGTGATCTCAGGCAGAAACACATCATTACAAAGTTTCCTAAAACCTGCATTATTTAATTCACTGACCATCTGGTGGGTAAATACCTAATTAATCCTCTGTTATTTATAGATTTTATCACTGCACATTCCAAAAAAAAGCTTTCAGTCCTTTGGGTAAATACTGAATTAATCTGAAATAAGAATGGTTAGGTGTTTTAAAAGTAGAATTAAATAAGGATTCTGTAGTGCAGCAAAGACCTAAAAATGTTTGTGGGATTGGGTTTTTTTGTTGTTTGCTTGGCTTGTGGGTTTTTTTTGAGTCCTTTGTAAACACCTAAGATGTGTATTTTGTAGAGTTGGCCTGGACAAGTCTTCCAGCAGCCCTCAGGAAGCTCTAAATGCAAGGATGCTCCCTGCCTGCCAAGCAGGTATGTCCTGGAGATCAGATGGGCTCCTGGTGATCACACTCTGCTCCCCACTGCAGCTCACCCATCCCATTCTACACAACTGCTCTGGAAGGCAGCAAACATTTCTTCTTGTTGGGTTACAGCTGTTCCTCCATGGTTTCTGAGCTGAATACTCATTAAGTGATTCATATCAACAAATTAATATGTGTGTTTTTTTAGGAACCCATCCGGAATGCTAATTTTAGGGAGACATTTGAGCGAGCAGCAAAACTTCTCCGTGTGCAGTTTCTGCATGCACTTGAAAAGATGGCTTTGTAATGAAATGCTGAGAGATCCTTAATTGTGGCAGCTTCAGTGGTGCCACTGCCATGCTAAGAGACCACCTAAAGGAGATTTCCTTCAGCAGAGATGTGCTGACTTCACACCTGCTCCAGCACATGAACAGAGTCAGAGCATCTTTCTGCCTCTCCCACTCCCACTCTATCCTGCACCTGACTGACAGGCAGATCTGCAAAATAATAAAACACGAGGAAAAAGCAAAGCATAGCCTCCCAGTCAGTGTTTCTGCTGATGTGTTAATTCACTGCCACTGCGATATCACCATTAGGGCTAAGCAGATTTGATGAGAAAGCTCATTGAAGTGAAAATCAAGCCAATGAATCGTTTAATATGAACTAATGAAAACCAGATAGAAAAGGCTTTCACAACTGGTTTGGAGCTTTAATTGTGAAGCTGATGTGAATTCAGAGCACTCTTAAGCAAAGCAAAGGGGCTGCAATGCAGAAGATGGGATAGCTTGGTGATAATTGGGTTTAATTCAATGGTCCTTTGAACAGCTCTGTCCTGCAACGTGGAAGAAAGAGTTTGCAAGGTAAAACTTGGAATTGCTTTAGAGAGTGAAAACAGCAAGTGCATTATCATTTGTGCTTCTGCCTGCTACTGCAGCTGGAACTGCTGATGAATAAATCTTGCTACATCCTAAATAATCAGTCTTGTCACCATGGCATTTATTTCTTGCTTGATCAACAAATGCTCTTCACTATACAACCTGAAAGCCAAAGGAACGGGGCAGGAGTGTGACAGTGACCCTGCAGAACAGCCAGCCAGGGACTGCACTGCCCTGCCAGCCTGGCCCTGACTGCTCACCATTCCTGCTGGGGTTTCACATTCAGTTTCCACTTATTTATTAAGAAAAAAAAAAAAAAAGGAAAAAAACCCAACCCTGCAGAACATTTTCCATAGTGCTTCCCACCCACCTTGGACTGGTGCAGACAGGCAACCTGGGGATGCTGCAAGGGAAAACCAAACCCCGTGTTCCTCCAAACACCATGCTGAGTGGCACCTGTTTGTCAGAGTATTTCAATTCTCTATGGCCCACATGAATTCAGAGACACTTTTCACCAGTATGTTATGTAACAAACACGTTTAGCATATTAATAGATATATTTAACCAGTGTTATGTAATAAAAGCCACACAGAAAGGAAGAGGAAGGTATCTCCTCACACTGGTGGGATTATCAAGCCTTCAGATTATCTAAATTTTAGTATGTGCATAGACTTTCCTCTCTAGAACAGTGCTCAGAAGTTCTGTTTCAGCAACCATCTAATTTTGGCAGCCTTTCAGAGTTCAAAATATACTTCTAGCTGAAGTCATTTTTAGATTTTTAAGCCTAAAGATAATTACTTGGAGGCAAATAAAACTTGAAACACCATATCCATCCAACTCCATCCACTAAACTCCCTTAAGCCAAAGGACAAAGCCCTACACTGAGCCAGCCAGACCGTGGGAAGCCCCATGGTCTGGAGGCTGATGTGGCACCATGTGGCCAGATGCCCTCCCAGGCTGTACTGTGGTGTTGAGAGGAATGAGAAGCTGCAGGAGAGAAATGGCTCATAGTCTGTTTTTGCAGGAGTGTTGGGATGTCTGGAGAAGGTTTACCCAGTGCCTTGGGATTCACCCAGAGCTGAGCAGGGCAGTTTCTCCCCGTGCAGGGTGTCCTCACTGCTCTTGCTCTGCCACGAAGCTGAAGTGCAGCTCCCCAGCAGCTCTGTGTGGAGTTTGCATCCATCCTGCCTGTTGCAATGTATGGTTCCAAAGAGAGAAGAATCATGTTTGCTGGGTTCTGTTTAGCATGCACACTCACCCATCTCGGGGGAGCCTGCAGTGGGAAGGCCCATGAGGAAGGTAACAATCCAGAACAGTCTGATGTAACGCTGTCCTAATCCTTAGTGGCAGATCAATATCTGAGGGGCTTGCTGTTCTGATGCCTCTGAATGATGCCACAGGAGCCTCTCTGCTGCAAGGCTGGTGAATGGAGCCAGGGGAGGGGATCAGAGACACACGCCTGAAAACCTGGAGTCAGAATCTGGCCTCCCTGAAGAAGACTGACTTGAATCATTTCATGTAGGAAGATAAAGTAACTGCAGGGAATCCAGTTTTATCCAGGGCACTCCGGCCCCAATTGATTTGTCCTGTCACATATTGGAAATATGCTTTAGCCCACAGACATCAGCATTTTCTGTGGAAAGGTCTGGCTTAACTAGCTGACTCTGTCTGGAGATGCAACAAATCTACAGCACAATTACTGTTCCCTTCTGAAACAGCAAAACATTCTGCAGAACGCAGAGTTTCTGCTCCTTCCAGCTCCTGTCTCACTCTCCTCTGCTTTTGTGCTTGAGTGGAAAAAAGAAAATAAAAATTCAGCACATTTTGATTTCTTTGCAAGACAAAGTTAATTTTGTGTGTTCCTCATATATCTTCATTATGCTGAACAAAATGACTAGGCCGTGGAAAGCAAACTCCCTGCTCAAGGCAGAGGAGTCCAAGTGCATATGCTCTGTCTCATTATTTCTCCATTTTCACTGGAGATACTACAGAGAGGAGCCAGCCCCAGTGTACAGATGAGTGCATGAAGCACCCAGCCTTTGGAATTCATTTACCCATATGTCTCCCTAATTACAGATTACTTTTTGAAGTACTCAGCACATCCTCTTCAGCATGACCAGCTCTCAGCTTCCCCCTGCCTGCCCCTCAGCAGAGCACCACGACCTGCTGCAGTGGCTCCTGAGGAGCAGGGTGCTCTCCTGAGGATGGAGCCCCCAGACCCAGTGACCATCAGACACCACAGCCCTGCTGCTGCATCTGCAGCCATGTCTCTGAGCCGTCTCCAGTGTCCAAACCCTGCTTTGTCTTTATTTTGGAAGCGTGTTTCTTATTTCATTTCATGGCAGAATACGACAGGATTTTTTTCCCCCCTACTTGTATTTCAAAGCAGAATTCTTCTGCTGCTCAACTAAAGCAAAGTTCTTCTTCCTGGTACCTCTTTTTTGTAGTTCAAAGCAGGATTTTTTGACTTCTTGTAGTTCAAAGCAGTGGTCTTTCTCTTGTAGTCTAAAACCAGGGTTCTTTTTAGCTCAACCCTAGATAATTTGTTCATCTCAGTGAATTAGTTATGCTCTGTGTGAGTATTCTGGACATTAACTCTTTCCTTCAAGACCAACCCCAGCCAGTTCAGGTGGTGTTTGCCACCACCCCCTTTGGCTGGCAGCTCTCCCATGGCCCCTGAGGTTTTCTGCTTTCCATCCAAAGGGCTGGTGCATTCAGGGCAGGCAGAGCCAAGCACTGTGCTCACACAGACCATGGCACACTAATGCTGCACTGAAAAGAAACTGAAATCCCTGGGAAACATATCCCTGGTTTGATAATCTCTGTTTCTCTGAGAGATGACAAACTTATCTCAGTCACACCATCAACTAGCACAAAAGTGATGTGGCTGCATCCACACGGATCTGTTCTATCCTTACCCAGACCTAATAACAGAAATCTATTGGGCTCTCTGATTAATAACACAGAAAGTGGCACCATCCTAAGCACGGAAGATTAAAAACCTAGAACTCCTGAAAATGATTTGCAGTTCTGGCAGCTGAAAGCTGTCACTAGCTGGTGGTGTGTCCATGGTCTGAAAGAGCAAGTCCTGCTCTGCCTCACTTGTCACACCCCATGAAAAGCAAGAGGTCTTGGGACCTCCATGGTGTGCCTTTATCCTCTGGAACTGTCCATTTCTCCTCTGCTCGTGTGCTGAAAATCAGGTCTCAGCACAGTGAATTTTTCACCTAGTACTCCCCCTGCTCCTTTCCAAGGAGAAAAAGCAGATTTCCTGTGAATTGGCTAGGAGCTCTGTTAGCTTTCCTCTCTCTCTGGAGGAATGCATTTTAGTCATGGGAGTGCAGCTGATAATGGCTGTAGAAATAACACTTCAGCTGAAAGTTTCTTTAAGCACTTCTCTGTCTGTCACCTGAGAATTCTCAGGAGTAAAAACTGTTATTCTACCTGCACTGAAAAATGTGTGTGTTTCTGAAAGCACTTCTCTCACCCACAAGCATGCACACACAATACCCACCTCTGCTGAGCAAAAGGCACTGACACTTCGCAGTGCACTCCTCTTTAACTCCTGCCCACAAGTTTCACCTAGTCCTTCCTGCTCTGGGAGTAACACACTTGTTCTTTTCCAGACAGAATATCCCTGCCATTTAACATGTGGGCACACAAAGGCCATCCTCCCAGTTTCATCTGACAGAAAGAGGGACTGTGTCCCCAGAAAGGCAGAATAAAGACAGGGTTGCTGTCGTGCAGGACCAGTGACTGGTGCACCAAGGACTGGATAACTCTATTTACCATCCTTGCTGCCTACTCAGTGGAAAGCTAAGAAAGCACATTAAATCAGTTTGCATCCCATTCTCTTTGAGCCAGCATATTGCCACCTCCCAGGGGAGCAGCTGTGCTCCTGGCACTCCTGCCAGGGAAGCCAGCACAGGGCAGAGTGCCTGCCCAGTGTTCTCTCTGCTGGGATACTGGGCTCTTTTATCCAGGGCTACAGGAGACAAGGGGAGCTCTGAGTCCAGCACCAGATTCCAGTTTCCTAGCTGCATCCTCCATGCCACCAGCCAGCTCACTCCCAGAGCCCTGCTTCTCCCGAGCTGTGCCTAGATGCAGCAGCACCAGAATCCACAGTGTTTGGAGTGGAGGTGGATCTGCTGGGTTCACAGGGAGTTTAATTTGATGTAACACAGTTGCTAATGAGGCTGACAGCACGTGGTTCAATCCTGTGCAGTATTAAAGAGCTGGGGACCTCCACAGCGTGCAGAAGTCACAGGCTGAACAGCTCACCTTGTGTCCCAACAGCTCTCCTCAAGGTGACCTGAGCAGCAGGGTGAACTGCAGCCCTCACACTGATGTGCCCTGCTCACTGTGGAAACCTTCCTCCAGTAAAAGCACTACAGTTGGTGGGAGATGGCAGGACCTGCCTAGGAGCCACCCCCAGACTGCTCCTGGGTGGGGTGAGATGGGCACCCTGCTTCTGCCAGTCCAGGGATGAGAAGAACAGAGATCCAGAGATGAGGACTCCTCTGGCTCCCAGGTCTTGTGTAGATGAGCATCCCTGAGCACTGTCTGGCATGCACAGGCCCAGCAGCACCACTTCTGCTCCAGTCACTGACCAACACAGCAGCACAGAGCAAAACACAGCCACTGAGGAACTGGTCCCCAGCCTACAGTCCTCTTTGCTAAGAGCTTATACCAATCACTTTCCCCTCAGGGTGAACTGCAGCATCTCTTTGAAAAATGCCATTATATAACTTTCTGCTGTAACTGACTCATCTCTCCATTATGTCACTGCTAGATTAGTGACTGCATCGAAGATGTTCCTGATTTAAACAAACAAGCAAGAGGGCAATCAGTCCCCACATAGGCAAACAATCCAGAAACTGAATTATAGATAGGCCTAAAGTAAATGTATGAATGTGCTCAAGCTGATTTGTTGACTCAGTTCTATAAACACCTCTTGGATTTTAATCTACACTCTTCCCATTTCTGGTTTTATGCATCGTTCTGGTTTTTTTACAATTCATCTTTTGTGTTAGATTTCTTCATGTATTTTGTCATTCAGAGCCTCATGAATGCAGCACATTTCAAGATGTGGATGTGATATATATCTGTTTTTCTCTGGAAAAAGAAAGACTTAAAAAAAAGCACCCCACCGTAAAGAGTGAAGAATATATAAAACCCAGCAACAGCAGCATCTGCAACAACAAAAGCAACAAGCCTGGCTATTCATATCTGAACCAACCCTGCACTTCCCATTGTGTTCCAGCCAGGCATCAGATGGTATCTAGGCAGTTGCAGTCTCTCCCTGGCTCCTGGATGTGCATCTCCACTGTGGGCTGGCTGCAGAGCCTGCCTGCCTCTTCCACTGCCCCTGCAATCCACTCAGACCTGACAGTCAGTCCACCAGGGGATTTTCATATGTGGTGTCATTGCTTCCTTTACCTCACAACCTTCCTAGCCTTAGAAACAGAAAAAACCTTGGGGTTGTTGGTTTCAGGGGAGGAATGGGTTACACAAGCTTCTTAAGACTGAGAACAGCATCTGAGTCCACGCAACTCAACTCTTGTCAACCTCAAACACAGACTATGGGGGGGGGAAATCAACCCAGGAAAGAAAAAGCAGTTATAGAATGGTAGTTTAAAAGGAAACAGGCAGCTATTTCTAGCAATAGAAAAAGGAAATGGTATTGATTTTCCCAGGCACAACTGTGATGGGTATATGGATGTGAAAATCAACTTGGATGAAGTGTTTACCTATTTGTCCTTCTGTTTGTATGTCTGTGTTTTCTTCCCCAAATGAACAGTCCCTTCTTCCCACCTTTGTGTCCATCCCAGCACGCCAACAACTGTTTAGTGACAAACTAATCTCAGCAAACTGCTGCAGCTCCCCACGATGCAGGTGTGTGCTCAAAGGCAGGCAGAGCAGATGTGGCCTGAATAAACCCCCAGATCTGCTCTCCACCTGCTGGACAGCTGCAGAGCACCCTGTGTCTGACTGCACTGCCCTGCTGCTCAGCCATCACCTCTGTATGCATACACAATTCCATGCACACTGGTGTTTCTGACCTGATCATCACTGCTTCATGCAGCCCCATGAATCAACGTGGGCTACGGTGTGATCTGAGATGAACTAGATATGGAGGCAGCTCCATCCTGTGTTGCTGGTGGTTTAACCACACGTCCTAGATACAGCATCTCAAATTTACTACAAAAAGAAGGCTAAATCCTCAGCTACTTCATTTTTATTCCCTTTTTCCTGAAGTAAGTGTGGTAGCCAGGCTTCATTAAACCCTTGAAATAATTGACTCTGACAAGTTCTCAGCTTATTGGTCTGGCTCCTGGACTTTGCCTTTGAAGAGCAGAACACAGTGTCTTTGTGGTTCATCATACTGAACTCTCCTCTTCCTCTTCTTCTTTTAATCCATGTTACTTTCATCTAGCACCCATCCTACATGTGTGACAAGCAGCTGAAACTAGGCTGTTGTTGCTTACTAAATATACACCCCTGTGTGAACACATTCAAGTGAGTTCTGAGCCCCAAGTGAGAAGATGAGTTCAGCTGCAAAGTGTCTTAGACCCAATGTTCACTGCAGGGTCCAGCTGAGAGCTCTGTGAGCTCAGGGTCACCCACCTGGCTCTTCCTCCTGCCAAGGCCAGGCTGGCTCTGACCTGCACTTGCCTGCCTCTGCTTTTCAGGCACGTAAATACCATCCACTTCTGTTTTTCCTGAAGGCTGGGAGAAACTTGGGCATGTTCTTGCAGCCTGCAGGCAGTCACCTCAAAGGCTCTGAGATACTTTGCAATGTACTGAATTGAACAGCAACACCCTTACTGATGCCAGTGGGCTTGTCAGGTCTGTTTCAAACCTGGACAAGAGGAGATCAGGAACAAAAGAAGGACATGAGGTGCAAACGAAGACAGAATTTGGATGAAGATCTATTAACTTTTCTGGTTTAAATTTCATTGCTTGCTCACAGTTCCCTTCTCTGTTCTTATTTCTCTCCCTAGTTGTGTTTGAAGTCCCTTCCAAGCCAGGTTCTTTTCAGCCAGTCTCAATCCTTTTGACTGCACTCCCATCCAAATCCATTTGAATTAATGCTATTTTTCTATTCAGGAAAGGTTATGCATGGTCAGTCTGGAGCTGCTAGGACAAAAGTCAAACGAGCTGCCCACAGACTTCTCATATTGCTCGCTGTTTGTATTGGAAATGTCTCAGAAAAAGAAAATGATTTTGTGCAGAGTGCACCTGGGAACAATGGACAGAGTTTATGAGAGCAGCAGAGACTCGGGGGGTATTTGTGCAGGGTTTGGAGCTCTGTAACAAAGGCCTGACCCCAAGCCTGCTGAAGCTAGTGGTAGAAAATTCTCACTGATTCCTGTGGTCTCTTTGGATCAGTCCCTTGGTTGTTTAAGCCAAAGGACACAGTAAGGCACTTCAGTAATTAGCAATGCCTGACTTCTTTGCCAGTGACACAACCTCTGGGGGCAGGAGATGTGCTCTCTGGTTTCTGAGCTGCACTGCTTCAGAGGAGGGCCGTGGAAAACTCATTCTACAGAAGTATTTTAAAGTGATTTCAAAGTCTTGCTCCAGCTCTGTGGAGGTTTTGGAGCTTTACATATGGCTGTGGACCTAAGGTGGTCAAGGATGCAAGATGAAGCCAGACTAGAGCTGCCCACCTCACCCAGAGTGTGCACCGACCAGTATCTCCACTAACAAGCGTGTACACATCATTTTTGGTTCAGCATTGCTCCCAGGCCTAGTGCAAGGGACTGGAAAAGGTACTGAAAATTCCCCTCAGCACTTAAGGAGGTGAGAACTCCTCTTCAGTGGGCCAGGAGCTGCTGTGTTACATTTGAAATGATCTCTGGCTGTCCCTTTTCAATTAAAGCTGGTCATAGCTGACCTGTTCTTCATTAAACACTCATCTGGAGCTGCTTCTGAGACCTCAGTGGATTGGGGGTCTGGAGCTGAATCCCAACCAACTCCACACGCTCAGGCAGTGATGCAGGACAAATGCTGGTTGTCCCTGTGCTAAGTTTGCTGCTGTAATTATCACCCTGTATAGTGAAGGTTCATGATTAGAAGAGAACAAGAGCTTTAAAAAGGGCTAGTTAGTGTTTCTAGCCACTGTTTGTACCCATAATATTAAATGTAACTTGCAGCCTGTGACTTTTCTGCAAAGATTCCCATTTTTTTCTTCAGGAAGCAGTCCAGTTAGGGAGGAATTAGCATTGAAATATATGAATATTTTATGTCTAAACTGTGATAGGCACATATTTATTCACACAGAGTTTCTCAAAGCTCAGCATTTATGCTGTTTGCTTTGCATTTGACATCATCTGAATAATATGAAAGCTCCCAGGCATTTTATACTTGATAAAACTCATGCTTTCCCACTGAAATGTGCCACAACATTTTCAGACTTATATCTTTCCATTATTTCAGCTTAGCAGACTTTAAAAAAATCACATCAGTCCTTGCAACTTTTTGTCCAGAGAGCCTTGTTTTGTCTTCTTTAAGCCTTCATATTTATGTGAGGGCCTCTGGTCCAGTCACATAAGGTGTGGACAAAAGCTTCATTTCATTCCTGCAGCCCATCCTCTGCTAGGTGACTGTTACACAGGTCTTTCACCTTTTGTTTTCAGGCCTATTCAACATCCACTGGCTATTTACTCTGCAGTCCCACAGCCTAGCTGGGATGCTGAGGACACAGAGAAGCCCATGAGAGCAGCCTAGGGAAGTG
>JAABNV010002676.1:0-63305 GCA_033439845.1 Ispidina picta | reverse complement strand
TATTTACTCTGCAGTCCCACAGCCTAGCTGGGATGCTGAGGACACAGAGAAGCCCATGAGAGCAGCCTAGGGAAGTGCTGGCCCCATGGGCTGCTCTACAGGCTGCTGAACCCCATCCTTGGATCTCCTTTACAGTCCCTTTCTCTTTGTAACTTCATACAGACCACCTGCCACTAAAAGCACTTGCCAGTGATAATGTTCCTCCACTTACAATGGATCCAAACAGCTCCCCAAGAGTATTACCAACTGGCTTTACTGCACAAGTTTACTTTCTTTTGGAGTCCAGCCATCCTTGCAGGAAAATGCTGCTGCTCCAGATAAAGCCTGGAGAAGCTACTGCAGCAAGAACAGAGGTGATCTCTGGGAAGAGTCCTTTAGCAACCAGTCTGATGCTTCTGATTTTGACCCCAAATTATCAGTAATCAGCCCGTGTCTGGGACTGGAGAAGGTCTAGGCAGGAGTTTCAGTGCAGCCTGCTGGAAAGTCTGACTCTGGGGAGAACTACAATGATGGGAGTTGGTGTGGTGGAATTTCTCCCAACTCAGAGCAGATGTGAACCAGATGTACAGGCTCAGGTCCTCTGGTTTGAATACTTCTGCACTGAACCAGCAAAGCAAACCTCAAGGGGGGTTGCAGATTCAGAAGCAAGGGCTGCAATCTGCATCTCTCCAGATCATAGATGAGATTGGCCCTGCAAGGAAGATTAGATTAGGTTCCTGCCTGAGAAAAATACTGTAAAGGAAGGCTCATTTGTCCATGGTTCCTTTTTCATCAGGAAGCACACCTTCACATATTGCTTCTAAGGCCAGAAGAAGTCAGACAGTTTGCAGCATGCTAAAGCAGGAGTTCAGGCACTTTTAATTCTGTGTTCCTGTTCTACTGGAAAAGTTTATGTTTGCAGTAAACAAAAACTGGTCAGGGAAGACTTTACATTCGTTCATTACTGTATACCACTGTTTTCAAACATCTTTTGTCAATTTAAAATAAAACAACTGCTACAGCAAAAGGTCCCTCATGTAATCAACACGACCCCCAGAAACCACAGCAGAGATTCAACACAGAGAGCTCAAAGCAATGCCTCAGCAAAAGCATTTTCATTGTAAAAAATGCAAATAAAATCCCTCCATGAGGAATGCCTGGTCATGCTGCTGTCCCAAAGGATGGATGACAGCTTGTGTGCAGCCAGAGGAGCAGGAAATAAGTCCCTTCCTTAAGTAATTTAAGGTAGGGGGAAACTCATTTTCCTGTGGAGATGATTGCTGCAATGGCTGCAAGTGACCTGCAACATGCCATCACACCTTGATGAACAAAGAACTGAAAGCTTAAGGGTGAAACACGTCACACATAATTAAATATAGATCCTTAGTCACCAATAGTATGTGTAGAAGGATGCTTCTCAAGGTTCCTTAGGCAGGGTGTTGTAAGGACACACCACACCCAAGATGCAGTGCTACAGAGCCTGTGTGCAGGCAGCTGTGCCATGCTGGAACTGAACTCCTACAGTAGCTATAATCAAAATATTAGAATTACTATCAAATTCAGTTAGGAGAAGAGATAAGGGAAAGGGGGAAAAAAAAATCTCTCAAGTTCAACTAGTGCCAGTGAAGGCAGTGGTGTTCCAAAGAGGCCTGGACCAACTCTTCTGTGGGCTTTGGTGGGATTTTTGTTTGCATCATCATCTTTATAATCACACAGCCACACACTAGAATCATATTAATCCAGCTTGACAAGAAGCCCAAAAGCACATTTGCACTGTAAGCCATCTATATGTACCTATACTCAGCTTATTTAAGAGAGTTAAGAGGAAAGAACACCAAGTAGGCAGAGCTTCAGATGAAGACACCACTTCTATCCATCTGCAGCTGCATGGCCTGAGACACTCTATCAGTCATTCCCTTAAAAACAAATCTGTCTCTTCTGGGTTTTTTTCTGTAGCATTTTGAGATTTTCTAATTAAAAAGTTTTAATCTCCGTAAACACCAAAAGTTACTCCAGATTGCCACCAGATTTTTACCAGAGAGCCACAAGGATTCAAACCAGTATTTTCTCACACCAACAATTTGTATTTACCAAAGCCCTAACAGCAAGTTCAGCACCACCACCAAAGTAAACAAAAGCCCCTTGGAAATCAGAGTGCTTCAGTCTCAGCCCTTTTGACTCAACTCTGAGCTAGTGAAAATAGAAATGTATGGTAACAGTTTTAGCAGCACATCTTCACAGCAGCATGAAAACTCGGTTACAATTTGCTCATCACTCTTCCCAACCAGTGCTGTTCATGAATCCTGACAAGACCAGCTGGGGAAGAAGGAAGAAGCAGAAAAACCCACTAGAATAGCTGTACCAATGAAAGTGACAAAGCACAGGCTCTGCAATAAGCTGGAGGGGTTTCCACACACACATCTTCCCTCCCCACTGGACGTGGCTTGGCTGGGTGAGGTCCACAGCACACAAACACTCCCAAGGCTGGTGCTAGGCACTCCTCCCCTGCCAGCTGCTGATGTGCTGACACAAGAAATAAATGAAAATAAAGAGAGCTGTGTGCATCCCAGTGTGAACAGCTTCTTGGCCCACAGTCTTCTGAGAAGATGTGTAGGAGCAATAATCCAGGAGACAAGTTTGTGAGCTAGAGGGAAGCCCTCTGCCAGGCTCTGAGTGCCCCTGAGCAGGACTCCTCCCAGGCTCAGGAAGGGCAGAGCCAATGGATTCCACTCAGGACTTCAGTTTGTAATTGATCATCCAGACTGGGATCAAAGCTCACAGCTCCCTTTACAGTGCAGTTTAATTGTTATATATCCATCTGAACATTCTCCTTCTCACAACTACCAAAAGCAAGTCTGTCCACATCACAATAACCATCCAGGAAAAGCAGTTTCAGTTCTTACCTGAGCTCGCAGGTATCTGCTGCTGCCATGAACTCTCACAGGAGAAACACCAGATTCTGGATGCTGGAAAAGAGAGGAGAAAAAAAACAACTTCTCAAGAGTTTTGTTCTAGAAACACTTGAAAGTTTGAAATGCTGCTACACAGGCTATTCTCTTCCTCAGCTGAACCTTCAAAAACCTTTTCAGTCTTGTAGCAGAGTCTGAAATTAGACAAGCAGGCGTGTTGCAATTGCTCCTGAGCTGCTTGGGAGTGCATAGTAATGGCAAGGCCAGTCCTCCAGCAGGCTCCTGATGGAAGTGAGCATCACTCTCATTTGCCCTCATTCAGGAAAAGTCTTAATGGGAAGCTGAGCTCAAAAGAAATTGGCACTTGGAGAAAAATGGCTATGTGGGGAAGAGCACTTTTGTTAATAGCAATTGCAGGACATGCTGCAACAGCTTTTCCAATTGTCTGAAAGTCTGTGGACAATCCAGAGCCCCATTTGCCCCCCATTTTCCAGCAGAGTAATTCCACTGCCTGCATTGTAATGATCCCTCATTCACAGCCGTGTTAGCAAGAGCAGGGTTACACTCCTGGGCTGCAGTCCCTTGTAAAGGTGCAAGTGTCTCAGATCCAGAGAGAGCAGATGTTTAATTCAAGGCCCACATTATGCCTGGAGTTCAAGGCTCTCAGATGAGGACAAAAAATAGAAAGACAAAAGAATGGTTATTTTGACTCAGTGTCTCACTGTAAAATACCAGCAGCATAATGACATAATGTTAACTTCAGCAGAGGATACAGAAGGTGACAAGGTTATTTCTTTTTATCAGCTAAGATATCTTCTGTGACAAAACTGCTCTGCAGTGCAGCCTACTTCATTCTCATACAAATGCAGAACAAAGAGGGTGAAAAAAAAGCTTTGCTCTCCCAGCTTCTTTTAATTTATTTTTTTTTCCCCACAGCATTACTGAGAGGCAGATTTCAGCCAGGCTGAGACAGCCTTTCAGGACACATTGTGCTCAGTCATTTCATAGGGACATGGTTAGGCAGAATTATTTGCAAGCAGAAGGTGGAACAGTAAAAACTCCTCATTCTTGCTGTGTGGCAGCCCTGGGGTAGGGAGCAGGGCAGATCCTGGCACTTCAGCCCATCCCTCCTTATTCCTGCCCTTGCTGTCACTCTGCAGTGACAACATCCAACCCCCAGCCATGGATAGCATGGGAGGAGAGAAGAGAATCAACCTGTTTGGCTGGAACACCATGTGTGGAATACATGCAGTCACTTCTGCCTGTTCTTCTTCTCA
The DNA here is from genome assembly GCA_033439845.1 of Ispidina picta. NCBI lineage: Eukaryota > Metazoa > Chordata > Aves > Coraciiformes > Alcedinidae > Ispidina > Ispidina picta. The sequence continues at coordinate 59,140 of JAABNV010002676.1, read as the reverse complement.
GTTCTCAGAGTTTTTTGAGTTTTCTGATGCCTCGTGTTCTTAAAATGAGTGGCATAAGATTACAAAATGTTCTAACATTAAAATTCTGGTCCCTGGAAGTGTGACACAGCAATAATAAATATTTTATTATTTATAAATAAAATAAAGAAGAAACAAATATTAGCAGAAGACACAGAGCCAAATGCAAAAGGCTGCATGGCATTGCACACATCTCCCGAGTGCTGTTGGTTTATCCAACCTGGTACTGCCTGAAATGTACTTGAAGGGAATTCCAATTAAGTAATGACTTGTAATGTCCTTAGGCTCTTAAAGATTAAAATGATAACAGAGGCGGGTTGAATATTTGACCTCATGCCAATTAACACCAGTTAATAAACAAATCCAATTGCAAGTGCAGCTGAGCACTGCAGTGTTTGTAGAGTGTTCTGCATCCTGCCACCAACAACTCAAGGGGCATGGAGAAAACTCAACACACAGGGAGATGTCCAGGGAAGAGATCAAACTCTTCCAGAAGTCTCTGTGTGGCTGGGCATGTATTTTTCTTCAAACTCAAGTTACATTTAAGCTGCGTGTGTGGCTTCTCAAAAGTGCACAGTGAATAATATCCTATGGCTTCCTCCTAAAACATCAAAGCTCTCTACACACTAACCACAAAAATAATCCACTCCCATTATACTGGGAATAAAGGTCAGAGCAATTTTCATCATTTTCCCTTTCTCTCAGTCTCTGAAATCAAAATCACCATGGCAGCTTTCTGAGCTCTAAACCTTACGTGGGCTCACTGAAAAGCTGTTTTACTGCTTTTCTGCTGCACAAAAACAATGAAGGCGTGGTGGCCACCACACACTTTGAAAAGGCTTTTGCAACACTCTCAGAGTGACCACTCCCTCCAGAGGAGACACACTAAACACCACCTGATGGCAAAGCTGCCCTTTGGACAAACTGCACTTCTCTCATGGAGAATGAGGAGCCAGAAGCCAAGGAAGGGGAGAAGTTATGGTGAGTGCAGAGCAACAGGCTGGTGCTCAGCAGGGAAGGCTCTGATGCCTGAGGGTGCTGCACCAGGTGAAAGGATTAGGCACCAGTGGCACCTTCAACCAGCATTTCCAGTTGGGAACTCTCCAGGAGTAACTGGGCCAGCACATTCCTGTGCCACCCTCCACTGTGCTCTCTGGGGGCAGCAATGTTGTCATCACTGTTCAGAAACTATTCAGGAGAACTTCAACCACTTGAAGAAGGGTTTGAGGGACTGAGAGCAGCAGTATGAGCTGTTCTGGTAAAACACTATTCTCTTTCTCAAAGAATCCTTCCTTCCTTTCATCACATGGTTCCATCTTTGTCCATACAGTTCATCTTCCCTTCCTACAACCAGGAACAGAACACTGGAGGGGTGGGACCTGGCTGGAAGGGAGTCTCTGAAACAGCACCAATACAAAGGGATATATGTGTGAGGCTGCAAAATAAACTGATTTAAGGCAGGAGAACAAGAGTTGTCTCTTAGCCAGCTTGTGGTTTGCTTGTTGGGCAGCAGCCACCTTCAGCAAAGGTGCAGGGGATCAGGAGGAGTGGGAGAAGGTGGCAACACAAAGCTAAAAGATCAAAGCCTGCATCTAATCCCCTCTGATTTTGCAGTGTTAATTCCCAAGTCTCTGAAATCCTTTTACCAAGTGTTCCCTCAAGAAGTTGTCTAGAAGCTGTGGTGTAGAAAACCTGAAGGGAAATTCCGTGAATGAGAACAATAAATGAACTAAAAAGCCAACCCCAAAGCACGATTGTTACTGCAGTGGTGGATCAATACAAAGAAGTATATCTCAACATCTACTAATTACTGAATCAATATAAACACAGTAACATGAGAAGGAAATAATACAGGGGTCAGAAAGGACAGTGAGCAATAAACATAAAATCCAAATCATCGTTTGGGGGAAACCACATTCTATAAATACTGTGGTGTCCTACAGCACACACGACTTCTGTGTCTGGAAACAAAGAGCTCACTGAGGATCTGTTTATTCCCAACACGGGCAGTGCATTTCTCAGGTGTGACCATGTGCCCTGCTTGTTCTCCCTCCCACAACAGCCTCCCTGCTGCTGAAAGGCACACTGCTCTGCTCTGCTGTCCCTCACCTTTCCACACCCCAAAGGCATGTCACCACAGAGTCATGTTCACTTCTGCTGCTCCCTTACACACCCCCAATGCACCTACTCAGCTCTCTCCTGCTTCTACTCTCCCCTGCCATTTGTGCCAGGGAAGGGCACTGTCCCTCCATCCTTTCTTGCAGAAAAGCTGATTTTTGGTTGTTTTAAGGAGAAAGAACCTGTGGTGCAGACAGCAGGTCAGCCCAGCCCTGTGCTCCCTGGCTCCCTGCCCGGCTGATGTAATGGTGTTTCAGTGTCATTAAGGAATGCCACACATGTAGAACTTTTAGCAGATCACTTAACCAGAATGCTTGGCTGTCTGAAAGCTTTCTCTGAGGTAGTCACTGCTCTGCAATTCCAGTGGGAGGTGAGGGCACACAGCGCCCTGCAGCACGCGTTCATCATCCTGAAGGATTGGGCTGAGTTCACCACCTGCAAAATGGGGCTAATCCTCACGCAGCTCACAGAAGGCTTCTGATGATGAAAACAATCTATTAATGCTCATTACGTGTTCAGTTGCTACAGTAGTGAGTGCCAAGAAATCATTCTCTCAGCCAGATGAATGCCAGCTGAAATAATTCTGCTCTAATAGATGAAATTCCACGCAAGGTCACCAACCACCTTCCTCCGACACCCTTATCTTGACCATGCTCCTGACACCGACAGGGTCTTTGGAGGAAAAGTTTAGCAAGCAAGTCCTTCCCTGCAGGAGCACACATCCAAGGCAGCAGCAGAGGAGTGTGCTCCTGTGCCCATGGCCACAGCCCCAGCTAGGCACTGCTGTTCATGGCTTCTGGCTGTCACAGTTCACATGACAAGTGTCGACCAGGCAGCAGCAAAGCTGCTTCTTTTGATGGCGTCTTGGGTTCAGAAAAAAACAGATTCAAGTTCACTCTCTGTGAACTACCTCCAGATTAAAATACACTGTTTTTATTGCTAATATACTTCTCTCTAATAATCTCACAATTGCAGCCATCTTCGATGCTTTTCCCCTTTATTATTTCTTTAGTCTTCTCTTCATTTCCCATTTCTTTGCTATCATTTGGCTCCCAGCAATTATTCTGTAAAATGACCATTTCATACTTTTAATCTTCTACACCCACTACCATCTTTAATAGGTAGCTTAGCTGATATGATCTTTCCCTCTCACTGCAATGAGTTTTCATGCATTTGTTTTGAACCCACTCTATTTTGCAATTTCCTTACCCATGCACAGATGATAACTTCCATTTTACAAGCTTTTCTGTTTCTTCTTACAGCACTGGGTTTACCTGCACGTAATTGAAACTCCATTTTGGCTGCAAGGGATGGAATTTGTGCACATTCCCATTTCCCTGAAAGCCTTGCCATTTCTGCACGACACCCTCCTGGCTCTGTCCCTGTGTGGGATGCTCTGGGTGACCCTGCTCGGGCAGGGGTTGGACTCCATCACCTCCAGAGCTCCCTCCCAACCCCTGCCAGGCTGGGATTCTGTGATTTTAAATAACTCACAGGGACTGAGTGTCTGTCAGTCTGAGAGCAGTTCAGTTTCCTGGTGGGCTTGGAACAGCAGAAGTTTGTGCAGTCTCCAGTGTCCTTGGCAGTGCACACTGCCCAACACTTTGGCTCCACTTCTCCTTGCATTATCTTGGCAGAATACCCAGTCTTCAGGAAGCCTAATCTTTTATTTAATCACTTTATCTTTCCAATTTCATCCCTTTGCTATCCTAATTCTTTCTTTTTCATTACAGTCAGTGTCATGGTTTAACCCCATCCAGCATCTGAGCAGCTGCTCACTCACTCCTCCTGCCCTGCCCTAGTGGCATGGGGAGGAGAACCAAAATCAAGTTGGAACAGTTGAATAGCTGAAATAAAATGAAAATAACAATAGCAACAATAGTAATACCAATTGTAATGAAGGATAAAAGACAAGGAGCAGTGCTGCACAGTGCAACTGCTCACTGACTGATGCCCAGACAGCCCTTGAGCAGAGACCACCTCCCCCAGTTCATACACCAAGCAAGATGCTCCATGCTATGGATATCCCTTTGCTCAGCTCAGGTCAGCTGCCCCCATCCCAGCCTCTGCTGCAGCTCCTCACTGCCAAGCAAGGGAAACTGGCAACTGACTGACATAGCTAAAAAAATCCAACCCACAGCACTGCACCAGCTACTAGGAAGAAAACTGACTCTCCCAGTCTAAACCAGGACAGCCAGCACACACAGATCAAGGCAGGCAAATGTGTTCTGGAGCTGTCAATCAGTGGGCACAAAAGCCTCCAAATGTGAATAGTGAAATCAGCAGACTTGCCTGCTGGAGCTATCTGCATGGCAGAGATGTCAGAGGATTGTTTCCAAGCCTGACTTCTACATGCAGGGAGTAGCAGAGCATGTCCTGGCCTCTTTTATCTTCCTCAGGAGAGCAGCCAAGTGGCATAATCAATTCTTCCAGGCTTTTGTCTTTCAACTGATGTTTACTTTGCTCACTGCCTAGGGCTCTGCTGTTCTTCTGCTTCTTAAAATGCATTTAGATGGTATGAAAAATAAATGTAAGTTTTGCATGGTGATATATATAGATATAGATATATAAATGGACTCTATCAATAAAGGAGACTCCTTTTCTCCAATTACTACAATCATAAACAGGCAAACAAAAAATTAGTCCTAAACCACTGAAGAACAGGGAATAACCTCCCTGTAGAAGCTAATTTTAGTCACACAGACAGTTCTGATGAGCTTCTGGTATATATTATTGCATCTACCAGAGGTCAAACATTAGCAATGTGACTCTTCTTGTAAATCTTGCTATTAAAAAAAAAAAGATAAAATCTAGGACTGAGAAAACCTGTAAAGCTTTTAAATGAATGCAAGGTGATTTCAACTGCATGTGGGCAATGCATAAAGCAAAATGAAAGTTGGAAGGCAGACCAAGCTAGATTTTACTGCTGTTCCCCATGATTTCAATTCCTGAGAGGTTCTGGTGACAGTGATGATAAGAAAAGAGTTGCATTCAGTCACCTCAGTTCTCCTTCCAAGTCAGTGTCACATGGCTGGGTTAATAGACAACATTTCTTTAACAACAATGCTTTTGTAAAGGATATCTTCAGTGCAATCTTTTAGGAAAGAACAAGCATTTCTAGGGAAAGAAAAGGTGGAACTGGTAACTGCCTAGGAGCTCACTGCCTTCTGACTGTTAGTACTGAACGCCACCATTTTTCTGTGGATGAAGTTTTCCTGGGCTCTGTGCTTTGTGTTTGCAATTTACTCCCAAGGGAGCTTCGAATCCAGATTGGATCGGGGTCAGATTCACACTGAAACTGAAAACACCTGTGTTTGCACAGCCCCAGAGGAGCCAAGTACTGAGCAGAAATAAGGAACCACATTTTAAGACTCTCATCTCTGGGAATGCAGACACTGTGATAGTGACAGTGGACTGAAAGCTCCTCCACTGCCAGGGCATGAGAAGCTGCTGCATGATAATGAAATGTGATGGAAAAATGAAGTATCAGCCCAAGAACTAAATATTCATGGAGTTAGCAAAGAGCAGCCTCCTTTAAAAACAATAATCTCACTGCATTCTTGAATATGGCATCTCCAGATCTGGAAACAACGAAACATATGGATCCAGCTTCCAAATATGAATAAATAGCCCCAATTCTTACCTAGCTCTAAAAATATCACCAAAGAATACAAAGCACTATTTTTTTCCAGGATTTAAGAGCAAAGCAACCCCTTTGGACAAAGCAGATGGGAAACAAAGGTAGAAGAGATTCCCTGGTCCCTGCCAAGCCTCAGAGTTGTTAATGCAAATGGTGCTGTGAATCTGGCTATCAAATCAACCCATATTCTATTAAAGAGGATATTAAAGCTTATTTACTACAGGTAGCACCTCTTTGCTTCCTAAAATGTTTAAATTCCTCCTTTATCAAGTGGACAAAACAGTGGCAAATCAACCTGGAGATGGCTTCAGAGATGTCCTACAGTCCCTCCAAGATTTACTCTCCCTGTGAGCCAGGACACAGCAGTGACTAAACCCTCCAAATAATCCATAAATTGTGTGCAAGGCACAACTGCTGGATAAACAACCTGTTCAGTAGATGTTAAGAAAGAATCATAACAGTGCTTTTGAAATCCACTTTCCAAAGCACAGATCTCCATCTCTGAGATGGATTTGCCCATGGAGCCCTTCACAAGTAGTTCAGTCTTAAATCTATCCTGGAAACAAGGGGAGGCTCTTAACAGTTACTAGGTTTGTAGAAACAAAAACAGGGTTGTGCCTGTGTTGTAAGGTAATGGAAACAGGATCAGAGATGTTGGAGACTGTGAAATAAAAATCAGACACAGTGAGAGAGAACACAACAAAACCCCTTTGACAATCATGCCCAAAAGTGCTTTAGTTCACTTTAGTGAGGATGAGAATTCCACTAGAATCCAGGCAAATATTGAACAAGGAAAATAAACTAACGTGTTATTGATTTGATAAAACAACCCCAAATCTCACTCCTTGCTCCTGTTTTCCAGAATGTTAAATTCCTGAGAAGTATCATCACAGAAACTGCATTTTCTTTGAGAAATTTAGAAGTAGTTAAAGGAATTCTGAAAGCCAAGTGCTTAGACTCAGGAACTCCACTATTTGCAAGTCACCTAGGAAGGGAAAGGACAAACATGCAGCCCCCAGGTCCTGCAGGGCAGCTCTCAGCCCACTCACCACCCAGCCTGCATTTGTGCTTGGGATTACACTTTTGTCTGTGTTTCAACTTTAAGTAAACTATTTGCCTAATTGAATTATTTCCATTTATATTATTTATATTATATTCAATTTATTATATTAAAGTATTTTCATGTTTTATCAGGATGATGTCCAGTGCAGTTAATGAGCAGCTAGTACAGGGAATTTTTCACCCAGACTTCATGAGTATTTCATATTCTGGGAGACTTTGAAAGAGTTTCTCCACTCCAGGATCTTCCTTCTCCTGCCACATCTTTCTCTCATGGAAGCAACGTGGCTGGCCAGAGATCATGTCAGCAGTGGGTGTAGTTAATACAACCTGAGCAGCCTGGCTATTTTGGACTGCCTTCTGGAGACTCTTAGGTCTCATTTCCCATTGATAGGGCAATGAATGACTTTCATTTGATTAAGAGAAAAGGAAGCAAATTGCAGGGCTACCTTCCTCTCATCCCAGTTTCCTCTTCTCCAAGCATTAGACCTTAATGATTTTTGTAAGTCTGTGCTTTCATTCTATAAAAATGATGCCTTCATCCTGAAGGAGGCTGAAAGCCTTCACAGAGCAGCTATTATATAAGTCATTATGGGAACAGGAGTTAGCTAAATAAGGAGCAACTCAAAATGGCAATTCATCATCAAGTGTCTGCTACTTTATGTGCTAACAGCCTTTCTCAGCTTCCTTTAAGCCATCTGCTTGTTTCAACTCCTCTCCATACCATCAGCCTCTCCCATTCCCCCTCTCCACCTCACATTTCCCAGCAGATACCTCTCCAGCACTCACACTGCTAGGACTCTGTGTTTCCCTTCCAGACACTGGCCTTTTCCCACAGATGTATTTGTTCCAACAGGTGGGAGCATCAGCAGATGCTGCCTGTGCAGCCAAGCAAACTTGTATTAGCTCCTTTCTGTGCCAGGAAGCACCTCCAAAAACCCTGCTCCATTCAAATAAAGGACAAGGAGAACAGCAGCAGATTTGACAGGCAGGGGTAGAGGACAGGTGCTCAGGAATGACAATATAGTGGAAATAGGAAACAAACTGTGGGGAATTTTTTGTCTTCCTGCTACCACAAGAAGCTTTTTCTTTTGCTATTTTAGGACTCAACCTAAACTGAAAGAGGTTTTGTGTTGTCACTGTAGTACTTCTGCAAGTGCTGGCTACAGAAGTGCTGGGTGCTGGGAGGGGCAATGCAAAGGAGCTGCAGGGGGAGATCAGAGACAAGCTCACACTGCTGCATGGAGAAGAACCAAGGAGCAGCAAGTCACAGCGTGACTTTAAAATCATCTGTTTGACCTTGTGCTGCTGCTGAAAAGACAGTTGGGCAGGAGCACGAAGGTGAACAGGTGTCTGTTCCTTCCCATGCTTTCTGATTTGCTAACAAACACTGTTGTGCTGCAAATTTCCTAACCAGAGACTAGCTGGGTACTGTAAGGTCATTTCCATATTTGCTTTTTTTAAATGATCAATCAAATGGCTCAGGGGTTTGGGTTCACAGAAAGGTTTTCTAAAAAAAATGGATTTTTGTTCCAGTTACCCAGTATTTAATATAGTGCTTATAACAACTTGTATCCAGACACTGAGGCATGTGAAATAAGTGAATATTTTTCCTTACTTCAGCACGTTTGTTCCCTTTTCATACACAGTATCTTGCACTCTCCATAGCCATGCCACTAATGCAGGCAACATTAAGACAACTGTAGAAACTACCTTAAATACCATCCTTCAACCACAAAAGGAGAGATTCTATCACAGTGACAGGAGCAGCAATTACAGCAATAACTATCTTTTACTGAGCTTTAAAAACCATTAAAGCCCAAATCTGTCGCTGGCCTTAGAAAAGTGATCATCTGTTTTTCTTTTAATTCTGCATAAATTAAACCAATATTTGGCGTTAATTAAAACCAGTGTGTTTCTAGCTGAATGTAGCTGCAGAGCCGTGTGGTGCTGGGTGTGGATGGGAGGCAGTGCAGAGGGAAGGGTGTCCTGGTGGCCATCCTGCCCCTGAGAAGCACAGGGGAGTGCCTGGTGTTCAGCTGCCAGAGAAGGTAGAACTGCAAAAGAACATCGAAATAATTAGAGCAGTCACTCTGAAGAGCAGCTCCAAACCCCATTTTAATTAGCAAATAAAGCAGAATACTAGCTGCTCAAGAACTACTCTTGCTTTCTGATTTGCTGGGCGATGGCAGTCGTGCTGCTTTGCTCCAAATCACAGGCTCCAGTGCCTCTCTGTGCACGTCCAGTGCACACGTGGCATCTCACTGGCACCCTGCTGGCTCAGCACCCCGAGAGAAGGCTCAGCACCCACCCACTGCTGCATGGGAGGGAAAGATGAATAAAACTGCATCTGAATGGGAAAGCTCCAGCCAGGAGTCCCCATTCTGTTCGCTGGAGAATGATGCACTAAGGAGGTTTTGTTTCCAGGGATGCCAGGCTGGCTTTCTCTCCTCACCAGCACACACCCACTGTGAAGCAAGGCAAGGAAAAGAACCCTGGAAATCACACAGACTGAACAGAGAACTCCTTCGAAAGAAAGAATCCAGCACTGATGTTGCAAGGCACTAAAATTCCCTACTCTGCACAGCTCCTGTCCCAGCCTCTGGGTCACCTGCACTGACAGAAAACCCTGGAAAAAGAATTTCACACCTCGGGTGCTGTAAACAACCACACCAGCAGAACCTCAAGGAGAAGAACAAAGGGTGGACACTTGGCTCCACTTGTTCTGCCCACACACAACTGAGACAGATGAACTCTGCTGCCTGAGATTTATCTGCAATTATTTCTGGCTGACAAGCAGGCGTGTGATCTCAAAGAAGGAAAAAAAGCCCAGTTTGCTTCTAGAATTAAAATAGTGGGAACATTTCTTTGTGGCCAGTACACAAAACACTTTTAAGTATTCTTATTTTTCAGTACCTAGGTTTGCCCATCAGGTTAATCTGGAGCTGACTGTTGCCCAAGCCTGTGCTGCAATGCAGAGCACCACTGTCTGCCTCTGGGGTCAGAACCATCTGGGTGGCCCTGGTGCTGTCACTGAGACTGCACAGAGGCAGCTGAGATGCAGACAGAGATCACAGAGGCTTTGTTATATATAGCAATACCATTATAAAATTTCATCATAATGAATTATGGCATTAAAATAAAACAAACCTGCCCACATATTACACTAACATAGTTAAGCTACCATTTCAGAGCAAAATAAATGAGAATAAAAAGCCATTTTTCTTGTCTTAGGTCCCTGGCTTTGCAGGACTCTGAGCACTGCTAAGCAGGAAGGATCCTGAGCAGACACTGAAGGCAACTAATGCAATTCTGGCACCCGAGAGGAAGCAGATCACTTAAGGGTAATGGTGCCACATTACAGGCTCTCACTCTTCTAATTAGACACACGCTTTGAAGGTTAAAAAAGGGATTTATTTATTTCATGCAGCACTATGTGTCTAGAGGTCATTAGTGATTTAAGCACATAAAGGGTGACTATTTTAGGATTTTCCAAGATGAATTTCTCTGTGGTATAGCCAAAGAAATTATGGGAAGGAAGAATTTGGCCTTGTATACCTTAAACCCAAATGTTCCTGTCAGCATTTCAAGCAGGTTAAGCACTTGCAGAGTGTTTCATTTCAAGGTTCAGGCAGGGAGCTGTGCTGTCAGCTTAATGCAAGCCTGCAATCACACGGCCACTGGAAGACCTGCAGCAATGGGATCAGAAAGAAGTGGGACACCCCCTCACTCTGCAGATGCCTGAAGTCATTCCCTCCTCCTGGCCTCCTTTGATGTGCTGAGATGCCCTCACACCCTTCTCTGTTCCCTGGCAGGAGACAACCTGAAGCACAAGGAGACCAAAGATGCCCTCACACCCTTCTCTGTTCACTGGCAGGAGACAACCTGAAGCACAAGGAGACCAAAGAAGGCTCAGCCTGCAAAGGAAACTTGCTGCCCCAGGTGGAAGAGAGCAGCTGAGCTGCAGCAGGATGGGCTGCTCCTTCCTGCAGCCCAAGCAGACTGTGCCACACGCTCAGCTGGCAGCTGCTGCCCATGGCATCATGAGCCCAGGGAGCTGGCAGCAGCTCCTGCAAGCACTGCTGGGCTGTGGCACACTGGGGTGAGCAAAGCATCCCAAACCTCCCTCCTTGTTCCCTAAACTCCTCCACTTGTGCAGCTGGGAGTGGGGGCTCCACAGACTGGGGTGTAACAGCAAAGCTGCCAATTAAATCCCTTCTCTGAGGCAGCAGCAGAGAAATGGCAGAGCCAAGCATGCCAGCCACCACGCTTGAGGGCAATGAGGTATCAAAAACACAGCATGAGGCTCTGCTTAATTCACAGAGGCAGTGAAATGTGGTTTTACTCTTCTTTTAATAATAAAAAACAAAGCAGGTTTGAGTCAGGAAGACTCGGAAAAATAAAATGCAAAAACATCTGTTGCCCATTTGATCAGAAGTGTACAAAGAAATGTGCAACAACAAACACTTCTGTTGTAGTGTTATTTCACATATATTTCCCATTCCTCTTGCTAAATGAAGAAAAGCCTTAATACTGTGATACAGAGCTTATGCCAAGACAGGCAGTGTGCTCAGATATATAGTGTTTTCCAAACGTCACTTCTGCTTTTCATCAGATTTTAATTGTACATCACACGTATTTGATTTCTCTATTGACTCATGTGGATGTATACATATACACACACACTACCCAAGACTTGTGTACAACACACACAGCTGAGAGGGTGAAATGGAAATAAAACTAGCCATTGGAGTACAACAAAGCTGTCACACTGCTGCCTAAGTGACAGATAAATAAATGCACAGAGCAAATAATTAAGTAATATAGGCAAGATGGGCCGAGGCCCATGACCTTTTGGGCAATTATAAAGAGACTGAGTATCCCCAGGCAGGCTCTGTTTAGCCCACAGTGCCTCAGTAGGTTGAAACCCTCTGGTTCCACCATTCAGGAATTATTACAGTATTGTCCAGGCAATTTGCAATCCCAGGAGCTGGGTTAGGTTACCCTCCCTTCAGATGAGCTGCTAGTGAAATATTACTTTGCAAAAAGAGGGAACAATTACTTTAACAATGTTTCTGGCCAGCAGGAGCTATTAGATTTCACTGGAATACTTTCAGTTGCACATTAGAGAAATGATGCTGGGGGTTTAGGAAGTCTATCACTTGCCTCCATCAGAGACTCACAGGCTGCTGGCTCCAGCACAGCCCACAGGAACTCCAGTGCAGCTGGCAAACCAGTGCTGGGACCCAAAGAACAGGGTCTCCCCCAGGGAAAGGCACTCCTGGGGTCCTGGTCACCATCTGCTGACTGTGACAGGGGTTATGCTTAGGGTGACAGTATTTACCACAGCACTGATTTCCAGGGAGATCCCACCTTGAGAAGCAGTGAGGATTGTCACGGGGGAGCTAAAAGGCTCAGCCTGATCCCAGGAGTCAGAGGATATCTGCAATGGTGTCTTCCTTGAGCCAGCTGTATACTGCTTTTTATCTCCAAGGTGGAACTGCAGTGACTGTGGTCATACAGACCTTTATTGTGACTGGTAAAACTCTTCACTTTCCATGGTATGAGGAAGGAAATTCAGGGTGCAAGCTCAGAGAGGGGTCGCCACACTCTGGAGGCAGGCAGCCTTCGGGATGGAGGTGTGTTTTGCTATTTTAATGGCATTATAATGAGCAGAGTTCACACAAAGGACAGCATTTCCTCAAAAAAAAATGACAGACTGTTGGCCCAGGGTGGAAAATATGCAGCTTATCAATTCCAGAATAGCACAGAGCTCCCATCCTCTGCAATAATTCCCAGACCCTGGCTGCAGACCATGTGGTCCAGGCCACCACCATGGAATTCCTTCCTTCCTTCCCCCCTAGCTGCAGCTGCTCCATCCTGGGAGCTCCTTCACTATTGCACCTTGCCTTCAACTGCCAACTCTGCTGTGTCTTTCCTCTAAGTTTGGTCTAAAGTCACCCTCTGGTAATGATCTATTCTGGAATGAGTTGTGCTGCTTTCAAGATGCCAGTTTGCACTCTCTTTTCAATGCACAAATGGGAGTGCAGCATTTCCATTTCTTGTGCTGACTCAGGCTCTGTTCTGGGAGCTGTAATCCACCTGGAGAGCAGCTCCCAGCAGTGAGCAGCCACCCTCCTAGCATCTGGTTTGGGAAGGAAGATTAGAAAGTAAACTTTCCCTGTCCTGAGAATGGATCCTTCCTACTTGTTGCAAAATGATGTTACAATACAATAACAAAGGCAATAAATCAGGTTTCCTCTGGGTGAAATCTACACCCAGCCTTGCCTGAAATGTGCCAGCAAAGTTTTCCATGAAATAAAGGAGGAGGAACTGACCTGGAAACACACATGAGCTCTACTTCTGCTTGCTTCTCATTCTCTTCCTTTGTAATAAGATCTTATTGATGAGAAAAAAATGAAGAGCAGAAATGAGCAATGCATATTATGTTTGACCAGTTGGACCTTGAGTTGATACTGGCTCCAGAATGGCAAGGACCCTGCCCAAAAGCAGGACCTGTGCACATCTGTATTGGATGTGTATAAAAAATAGTGACCTGGTGTTTGCTGCCACACAGCACCACAGACCTGCATCATTTACACTCACACTGGTGCTAAAGTAATAGCAATAACATTTCTGTCATTACCACTGTGGTACATAACATAACAGACAGATAGTACTGAAATAATCAAACATCATAAATAACTTCCTATATTAATTATAAACCATCAAACAGAACGAGAAAGAAGCTTAAACAGAGAAAAGAAGCCTAATGATTGTGGAATTAGATTCTTATTGTGAATAAATTAGCTTCTCATATTTTTAAATAAGGTGGAATTTATCTTCTACCACCTTCTGAAAGTAGGGAGCAGGTGGCTTTGTTATGTCAGGGAAGGAGAGCAGCAGTGTGAACACTCCATTTATTAGCATTATTCATAAAGTTTCTATCATGAGCAGCATTACACTGCTCACTATTCAGCACCAGGGTATGAAAAGAGCACTCAGGCTTCAAAAATCAATGACAACCTGCCCTCTACCCACCACTTTTCTCTGGCAAGCAGCAGCAAAGCCACTCCTAACACTCAGCATGCCATTTTTTAATTCACAGTTATGTTTCCACTTGAGGAGACAAGCCAAAACAAACTATTCCTCCCCGAGAAGCACCATGGGAATAAGTGCCCTCCCAACTTCAATAATTCTGAGGGGAGTGTTCCTCCATCCCCTCTCCCACCATTCTCACATTCTAACTGCTGCTCTCAAGTCATTCAGGCCTCCAGCATTTGATTCTTCAAAATAAACCAGAAAAAAAAAAAGATAATTTACAAAACATACTTTGTAAGTACCACCAAGGAGGAAGCAAATATGGTTCTGGTTTTCTGTAGTCATGAGGCCCTATAAAGTGGAAAATGATTTTCCAGACATCATGTAAGACGTTGTTGAAGTTTGTTGCTTTGACTAATTGGCATTGTAAATTATTCACTTGAGTTCTGCCAGCATTATACTGCATTTAGTTCCTGTCTTTTGAGCAGCAAAGCTGTGGTGACACTTGCAAGGAAACCAAGGACAGAAGCCTGGGTGAAAGCAGGATGTGTAGGGAGTAAAACACCATCAGCCACAAGAAAAGACCACTTGACAGAAGGAGAAATGACAGTGGCACAGCTCACACTGCCATGGAAAACACAGACACAACACCTCTTCATGGCAGAGAAACAAGAGAAAGAGCTGCTCCTCACACCCAGCAGCAGCCAAGTGGTTTGAGATGCTCCCAGGGGTATTTATGGTGTCTCACACTGGCTGAAACACCAGTGATGAGCTACCTGCTCTTCAAGATGGAAATGATCCATCTGCCTTTCAAGAGAAGAATGTTTTCATCCCAGAGCCCTCCTTTGTGCTGATCACATCTCCATGCCTAAGGCAACACCTTATCAGGAAGTTAACTGCGTTAGGGGCTGGGGAATGAATGCTGCATGTGGCAAGATCATTTCCCTTTCACATGTGAGGACACACCATTTATTTCATTCTTAATTCTGCAAAATTGATGAGCTGTGGCATGAAGAGGTTTCCTAAAGAGCTCTGTTTTCTGTATCAGTGCATCAAAAATGTCAACAAGTGTGCACCACGGATTGACAACAGTTAAACTGCCTGCAGAATAAATATTTATAAATATATAAAGTGTCTCATGAGCAAAGGTATTTCCAGGTACTTCTGGAAAATTTCTGCTTTCTTCTATAAATCTTTTCAGTTTCTGTGAGAACCCAGAATCTCCTCCTGGTTCAGGTGAATGTTCAAAGACAATTATTACAGTTTTGAGCTGATGGAAATCAACACTTCTGCAAAATCAAATGCTCCATGGCCTCTGACTCCAGGAGAGAGCTTAGACAGTTCTGCAGGAACTTTTATATGGTCATTACAACTTGTATTTCATTCTGGGTTTTCTTCCATTTCTCTGGGAAGCCACGTCAGCTTTTTATTCATTGTCACATCTTCCTGAGAATCTTCTCTTTGATCTTAACTCTCAGAATACTGATTTCTAAATTGATATTCTTTCATCAGACTCATCTACTTCATATTACTGCATTTTCCCACGGTTTCAGAAGGAATAGATTCACTCAGGTTTCTCTTCCCTTCTCTATGGGCAGGACAAAAAAGTTTTCTAGTGCTTACTTTGAGTCCAGTGGCATTTTCTCCTGCTGAATACTGCTAGTAGACCAGCCTGTGTGTGAATAATTGATGTGATAGTGATCAAATGGCAAGACTAATGTAAAAGGTCTCTTTAAGAATTGGGTTAAATCAGGTTTGTTTATACTCTTGAGCTCCAGCTTCACCAAGTTTACATTCTTTATTACTTTCAGCAGAAGCTTTCTGCAAAAGCTCTGAAGTGTATGTAAAATGTGTATGAAGAAAGTCTTCCCTCACCTCTGGAATGCCAGCAGGGGCCACAGAAATCAAGAGTAACTCTCAGATGAGTAGTAGCTCTGCTTTTTAATAAAGGATGTTATGTCACTAAGGGAAAGAATGTTATTTGCACTGTTTTCCTACCTTATTGTTTAACACCTGAAAGCTTTAACCTCTTGATTTCTATCCTGCACTGAGCACAAAGTGAGAGCAGCCTGGTTGGTAAACTGCTCAGAAACACACATTCGTGTTCTGAAGGAAACAACTAGTATTGTTTAAACAATTAAAATGTAGAAAAACTCACTAAAACCAGAATAAAAATGCAGCAGTAAATGACTGACCAATGACTAGCTGTTGCTAAATTTCACGTTGAGAAAAATTCAAAATTATGGAAGAAAATGGTTTGTTCTATTTATAGCTAATAATTTGGTGATCTTCACACTTAGCTGTTTTTGTTCTATGCATTTTGGGTTCATACAAGGTGCTGTGTAGTGAACAGAGATTCCACCAGTCCCCGTTTCCCTCTGTTTTACACCCCAAAGCCTGGAGTTCAACTAACACATTAAACTGTCAAGACAGAATTTCCCCAGTAACCTTAAGTCTGACATTTCTAGGCATCTACTATTCTCATCAGCTTCCACTGTGCATCAACACTGACATAATATGATTTTTCCTTGCAGGTTTGATATCATTTGACTGGGAGAAACAGTAGTCAAGTGAAAATCCTAACAAGAATTGCTTGATTAGTCTAAAATCCAGTTAATCAGGATGTTTTGCCACTTTTGCCTGGCAATGTTGTATCGTGTGCATCACTCTGTCAATTAATTAAACTATTACTTTTACCATTAATAACTTCCTTAAGAATCTGTTTTCAGAGGCTTTCATAAATGTATATAAATATTAACTAAGTATCATTATGCCCAAGAAAATTAAGTATGAATCTTTGAATTTTTCACAAGAAGAAACCAAAATACTGAGAAACCAAATGACTTGTCCTAGGGCACAAAAGGAATCAAAGTCAAAAATCATTTCAATCCTTGTGCCACAATAGCTGGCAGAAGTGAGGTCAAGATCACACCAACACCTTCACTGTTGGGCATCTGCTGGGCTGAGGTTTTAATCTGCATTTTCCAGTCAGGACATGCACCCTGCACTAGCTGAGGCAGCCTTCAGACACTGGCAGAGTCTGGGCCAGAAATGGACATGTGGACATTAATTCTGTAGGGGAAGTCCTCTGAATGCCTCAGCTACAGAGGCACAGTAACAGCACTTGCCTTCTTCACTCCTCTTCATCACTTTAATCCTTTACCTTAGAAGCTGGGGAATGCTGAGCCATGTGCTGCACGAGGTGGTTTCAGCATCAGCTGGGATCCTGCTCAGAGCAGATGCTCAGCAGCACATCCTGCACCCCTGTGTATCACAGTGCTGGGGACAGGACTATTTCAGCTCTGAAGCAGAGCTAAGCATTTGGAAGCAATTCCTCACTGAAATGTGAAGCCTGCAAAGCTGTCAGCAGCTGGGAAGTGCTGGGAGTGGGACTGCTTGCACAGCTACACTAGAATATTCTCTTTAGCAGTGTATTTACTTCTGTATTTTCTGGACAGTTCTTCCCTCCCTGAGCTGAAAGCACTTGCTCAGCTGGCTCTGAAATTCCTCTTCACTACTCAGTGTGCAGCAGACTCACCTCTGTCCTCTGCTGAATACAGAGTGAGCATTCTCACTCTTTCCTATGATGCTGTTCAGTTATCCAGGAGCTTGTCTTGGCTCACTGTAGCAGCTCTAAGAGGCAAACACGTGTTAACAACTCTGCTTTGGGAAAGTGAGAATCCAGAGCATGGCCTAAACTTAAATCTTCCTACTTGTTTTTAAGGGTTACCTCTTCTTTTCTTTGTCCTAACCTCCAGCAGCCAAGGCCAGATGCAGTAGGGGGCTACACAGCCAGGCTGCCACTGATACCAAAGTTGAATCTCAAATGGACAAATGCCATTTGATTTTGATTTTATTCTCTACTTAGACAACGTTATCCATTTCTGGAACATTTCATGAATGCATTGTAATAAATAATTGTAATAAATGCCACTAATGATAGTGATGGATCATAAATTGTCTTGTGTTTTAATTTCCTTGGGTAAATACACTGAAGCACAACATCTCATTTTCATTGCTGACCTGGGGTGAAAGCACAGCAGCGTGACATTTACAACACATACTTCAACTGTAATTACCAAACAGTTAATACATCAGTTTAATTAAAATTCTATGGTGATGGACAGCATCAACTATCACAAGAAGTTAACCCAGGCAAAAACAGACAAGAGGACCAAGGCAATTGGTTTAGACAAAATGAATTAGAGTACTTGTCCCACCAATTCAAAGACTTATTTACTCCTTGGAGATAAAACTTGCCACAGATGTCTTTCAAAAGGATATTCATCATGAGACAATTCACAGGAAAATTTGGAATACTAAATAAGGAAAAAAAAATCCACGTGGGATTTCATGCTGTGTTTGGTATCACAGAAGTGACTTCTGTTCCTTAGGTTTATGTCCTGATAAAAAGAAAAACAGAGATGCTAGGTCTGGCTGAAATTCTTCCTACTGGTTTAATCACAGAACTTTAGAGCTGGGTGTCCCATCAAACCTCTTCCATTTCTGGGAGCACACAGGCAAAGCTGTAGGGAACCTGTCCAAGAAGCACCATGCTACTGGGATTTAAGCACCTCAGGGTATAAAAAGCACTTAAGATGAAGGATTCATAATTGCAGTTTTGAACCTTGGCACCTGACCTTACATTCTAGAACTTCCTTTATGGGCAATTTGCTCTCTTTATTTCTAAAATAGCCAGTAGGAGTTTTAAGGCCCATTAAGAATTCTCTAAAATGGTTTGGTTTCTGTTTATTTTTCTACATGTCAGTATCATCCAAGTTCAGTATATTTTCCTTCAGTTTTGCATTAAAACACACAGGGTTGGTGGTTTTTTTTCCTGAAAAACACATTTAAATAGCACCTAAGCTTTACTATGGAAAATACTGCAACTGCTGCTGTATGTGAGAATGTGGTGGATTCTTACAGGACACATCCAGTCCAGCCCCTTACCCTGCACATTTACACCCATTTTCCTCCCTTCTGGCCAGCCTGCTGAGTGGGATCCCGCTCCCTGAGCTGTGCTTGTGCCAGGAATCAGTGGGAGGAAACAGCAGCCTGCACACACTGTGGACTGGAGCAATGTGGTCCTTAGAGGCTGCTCCAATTTCTTCTGGTTGCATTGTCTCCAAGGAGCTGCTCCTCACAGCAGTGAGCTGAAGCAGGTCCCCATGTCCCCTCCAGCCATCCCCCCAGCAGCTGGATGGGGCCAAGCAGCCTGTTCTGCTTGAGAGCCCCCTCTGACAGCAGTGCTTGCTAGGAGTTTGATAAGGCAGAAAGCAGGGGCCAGCAGGGAGATCCTCACCCTACTTCTCCACCAGTACTGGTCAGCAAGCATGAAAGACAAGAAAGCCAAAGGAGTTCACCTGGAGGGCAGAAATAATAACCTCAGCTATGTATCTTTAGCATCAGCATTTAACTGCTGTATTGTGGGACTAGACTGTTTATTAATTAAAAAATCCCAGTGTAAACCTCTAAACTCTTATTAACAATGAAAACAGCAGTGATTTTTGGAGTCAAAGCTAAGCCCATATGGCATCTGCAGGGCTGACACTGGCATCACACCCTTCTCTCTACCCTTCCAACCTTGCTGCTTTCTGTCATTACAAATACTTATTCTGTTTTGCTCATCTTAACTCCCTTTTCCATCCTTCAATCCCCTGTGTGCTTTGAGAATCTGCATCATTCTGTCTCACAGAGTCAAGTTCTGACTCCAGTTCCATGCTGAGATGCTCCAGCTACAAGGACCTGCTTTTAAGCAATGGAGCTCCAGTCCTGTCACAACAACCTGGGTTTGTGCCCAAGCTGTTTTACACTAAGCTTGTATGGACTAAAGTACCAGAATAAATTGCTTTTTACCACCACAGCTTCTTGCTTTCAGGGTGAAAGACTCTAATTGTGTAGATATATATTGTATTAAAACACCAGTCCCTTTATTGAGGGCAATTGGTGCTGTGCTGCTTGCAAGCATCCACACACCTGCTGCCTGTGAGATACAGAATATTGGGGATATTTGTGAGACCAACTTCCAGGAGAACAAAGCATCCTTGGCTAGTTTGTGTGTCCAGATGGGACTACACAGACCTGATCTTGAACACTGGCCCAGTACCTTCAAGGAGAGAAGAGATGGCCAAGATGAAACACTGAGCTGGGTGAGCAGGAGACATTTAGTTATCCCTGTGGGGTGGCATAAGGGACAATTTGGATCCAAGTGAATGTGGCCAGACATTTGGCACTTCAGCAAGAGAGATGCTGCCCTTGACAGTCCAGTGTGGAAACTCATAAAAGCATTTTCAATCAGCAAGTTTGTGGATGGATTTGTTGGTATTAGTGGAAAATGGGTAACTGTGCAAGTCCAAATCCCAACAAAGTAAAACCAAATAATTAGAAACAACTAGGAGAGCAGACAGTAAATGCTGGCAGGATTTGGCCTTTCACACAAGTAACAATGTCACTGGATTATTTGTATAAGAAGATGTAATTTATTCTTTGTGCCTGGGAAAAAACCCCAAAGCATAATCTCCATACAGAAGGTTTGTTTCAGTTCATTTCATAGCCACCAGTGGTTTATTTTTCACATCTTATTGTCATGCACTCCTGTAACTTGAGAGATAACACAGCTGAGGTGCTAGTCCCTGGTAAAATAATTGCCATTTTAAACTGTGGAAGGTGCAGTATAGCCATTAATTATCAGATTGCCTAATTAGTATCAGTAGTGATCAAACTTTGCTTACATAATTATTGCTGATGGCTGTACATGGTCTGTTTTATTAAAAAGAGAAAATCCATAGCACAGCTACAGGCTGCCTGAGAACTGCTAAAGGAGGATCAGATGTGACAGAGGCCCCTTGGTGTGGTGAAAACCAAGTTCTACAGAGTAATTCTCATTTTTCTCATGGTTTACCTAGTAGGTATAAAAAAAACCAAACACCAGATATCCAAACTCAAACAATATCCACTTACAACTAGTTTCCCCAGCAGCATTTATTCTGATTTTGGCTGCACCAGACCTCCTGGCCGTGCAGGCTGCCAAAGCCTAACATGCAATAAGCTGCTATTATTAGCAATCCCACTGCACACCACAAAAAGGAATTCTATAAGTCAGTAGCTGTATTTAACTGTCTCCTCCAATCCTGATTAAAAAAAAAATCAACACAAAACTATTCCACTCCACACCTTGGTATAGGTGAAATTCTTCAAGCATCCCTGGCATAGCTTTGTGTTCCTGCTTCCATTTCAGTGTGTGGGCAGTTCATGTTAAATACCAGAAAAGCAGCTTTTAATAAAAACTAAAAATGACATGTTGGAATGTAACTTAAAGATACGCATTTGCTCTGACATTATGAGATGAAAAAAGGCCTTTAGTCATAGGCCTGTGTTAATGCATAGCAGTTATTAATAACAGCTGTTATTTAATGAGAAATCAAGATTACTTTTTGAGATGCAGCTTATGTGACATTTAAATTACAGACAGTAATAATGAGCAGATACCAAGAGAAAAGGACCAAACAGAACTCTTTTGAGCACAAAATGCTGTCCAAGAAAACCCTTCCACTCTTTAATGGAAAGTGGGAGTAGTTTCAACTGAGGAACACTGCAGGTAGCCCCCAATTTTTCAGCTTCTGGATCAATTTCTTTGTAGAATTTTCACATTAGGTGCAACAGCAGCTGTTGACCTGGGCTAGATGTTGTGTGGTGAGCAGCTTAAAGCTCTGGCCACTTTCTGCCAACCCTCTGGAGATACCCAGGGAGAGAAGAATCCCCAGGCAGTGTTTTCCATACCTAGATGACTTGGGAAGCTTTCCCTGCTTTTGCTGCTGCTTTTTGTTGCATGCCAAGTGAGAACAACACCACCACTATGAAGGTGAAATTAGTCATTATTAACTACATGACTAATACTAAATTACAAGTGTACTTCTGCCTCGAGATAGATCAAGTGGCTTTTAAAGCTCTTCAGTATCTCTGCCTTTATCAAGCTGTGACTGCTACTAATTAAACCTCATCCAGCTGATACTGAGCACCATGGGCACAGGCAAGGTAAGATCTCTGTGGCCTTTTTAGACAGATTCTGACTTGCTAAGAGCTTTCCCAAGTTGTGCAAATCCTTATGCACTGAAATACTAGGGTTTGAAGTACCATGCACGTGGTCCATCTCTGCATGAGACAGCCCTGGCCATTGCTGCTCAGCTCTGAGAGAAAATCCCTGTTCATTAGTGTCCATCACCCCTCACATAGCCCTTAGGAATGCTAATTACCCAGGTAGTAGTACAAAGCACAGGCAATTAATTTGATCCCCATAACACAGAAATAAAGTCATAGAGCTGAGCACTGAAACAGTGTCCTGTATGGGCTGAAGGCAAGGGAGCTCAAGGAAAAAGTGTTTATTCTGCATGGCTAAAGCTCTCTCATTCCAGCTTAAGAGCAGTGACAGACTTCTCAGCTGTTTCCATAGGAAACTCAGAGAGCTCAGCACCAAAACAATGGGAAATTTGCAATTCTGCACACAGAACACAGCTCTGTAGGTGGAAGTATCCTGGTCTGTGCTAGACACCTTGTCTTCCTTTCAAACCACACGATTAAAATAAATTAAAAATCAAATTAAAAGAAGAAATTAAAGGCTTCATGACTTCTTGAACACCTCCATTCTCTCTAAATGATGTTTGTTTTATTGCTGACAGATTAGATATGTGGAAGTAGGAAAAACATAGAGGAGCTTCTACTGTGTGATCTCTACAAAGAATCACTCAGGCTATTTACAGCACCAGCTACCTCATGACTTTTAGAGACTGGTCAAATTCCTTGTGGTGGCTTCTACTCAACAGGACAAAACCCTTCACTCACCAGTGCCTTGCTACTGAACTCAGGCAAATCATGGCTCAGGATTCACCCAGCTGCTCTGAACCCACTGCCTCAAATCAATAAAAGCTTTATAGGATTTTCTGCTTTCCCCACGGGAGAAAAAAACCTGTGAATGTGTTGTTTGGAAAGGCACTGATTAGCATACTGCTGGAGCAGAGTGGTGACCTAAGGATCACAGGCTCAGCATGAGCAAGGCTTCCAAGTGGAAGTATCTAGCAGAATAAGGACTCATTTCTCTATCAACATTAACCACTTCCTAGCTTAGAAGTTCTATAATCCATCTGTTATACTACTCAGGCACCTGAATAAAAGCAATAAAAACTGCTCAAATAATAAATTCAAATCATCAGCCACCATGGCCTAAGCAAGCAATGCCTCTTTAGTGTCCTCTGCCTAGCTGCAAAACACCCTATTGCCATCATGGGCTGGCATGTAGGGGCTGCAGGTAGCCCAGCAATTCCACTGCACCCTGGCTTTGCCTTTGCTCTTCACTATTTTATTGCTATTATTCCCTTCTGTTCCATGGTGAGGGCTGCAGTGAACAGCTCAGCTCCTTTGGAACTGCCTGCCCTCACCTAGGAGGAGATCTTTACTGGTTTTCAGGGATTCAGTTTTTCCCCCTTTCTTCTTTTATCACCAAGGCTACAAGCCCTGGCAACAGGGAAAAGGGAATTTGTATTTACAGAAGCAGTGAGGAGTGCAGAGACCTGGAGCTGGAGCAATTAGTGCTGCTCTGTCCTCAGCAGCCAGCTTCGCATGGAGCAGAGCAAGGCAAGCTGCAGATCCTCTGCATCAGATACTGCAAACAATGAGACCAATGGCAGAGTGCCTCGGGGAAATACTTAATTATAAAGCAGTGTGGGTCCCAAAACAGGAGCCTGGAGAACCCCCAGTGTCCATGGGTGTTGCATTAAAGATAAAGAGGCTTAGCTGCAGCAAGCTGCCTCCCCTGGAAGAAGCCCGATTGATGCAGCGCTGGGTAATCCAGAGGAGATAGTTAATCTCTGCTGCAGAAACTGATGTTCTTTGATAACAAACGCTGCAAACAAATCCTAAAATAGGAGATTAACATTTGCTGGGGTTTTTTTTCCCCAGTAAATATGTTAAGAGAGCTCTGCTGGGGACTTCTATTAAGCATCTGGGGTGAATGACAATTGAAGTTGGTATTGAAATTTCACATTTCACTTGCTAGGGGATGTTCTTCCACCTAAACTCAATAACTTCTAGAAACTAGAATATCTGAAAGAAAACAGCAAAGAGAATTACTCCATAAGTTTACAGATCTGTTTTATAAGCAATCTGCAGGGTGAGAAGAGGTGAAGGGAAAGGTAACACTGATCCTCTGAGGTCAGCCTAAAGCACTGGGCATCTCAACCATTTAATTTGCTTTTTCCTTCCTTGTGGAACTGCTCTGAGAAATGTGGACATTTGTGATTAGTCTTTCAATAGGCAAAAAGGCCAGTTTGGCCTTTATGGTGATTATGTGTCAAGTGTATTTCACTTTGAGGCAAACCCAAACTCCCTGTGTTTTATCAGTTTTACATGACAGAAAAAGAGAGAAAATATCTTTTTTATAGAAGACTACTACACTCAGAAGTCTAAGAAAAGGTGATTAATAATCTGTCACATCCTAGGCCTCTTTATCAGCTCTTTCTCTGGCAGAACAATGCAATGGCATTCTCCTAAAACAGGAAAATTTCATTGTGACACAGACATCATCTTGCCACCTAATTCCCTAATAAATCATGGGTGCATTACAAGATATTAAGACTAGAGAAAGAGCTTCTCCTGGCTGTAGAATCAGCCTCTGATGGCCATGACAAAGGGTAAGGGAGGTAACTGAGATAGGATGAAGTGCACACGTGTAGGACAGCTCCTCCCTAGAAATCCAGCTTTTGTGCAGCCTGTCTCTTTATTTGGTGATGTGTCACAGGGAGAAGGCACAGCCTCACAGTCACCCATTCTTCTCTGCCAGCATTTCTCTAGGCTGACCAGGATTTCATCAATACATCCAAATCAGCCTAAATTTCACTGAGCTGTCTTGACCAACAGAGGTGCTGTCCAAACACACGGACTGGAGGCTCTCAGCTCACCCAAACACAGCCACAGTGCTGATCTCCAGTTGCAAACTGCCTGGGAACAGCATTTTTCACATGAAACCATCCCACAGTACATGACCTTGCAATCTGAGACAGAAATTAGGAGTGGAGAGAAAGGCACAGCACCTGGGAATCAATGGTTTTGACCAGCAAGTCTCATTTCAACACTGGATAGGTGATTTCACTTCAGAAAAGTACAATATCCATTGTTAGCTCTTCTGTCTCTCCTTTATTCAGCATCCAATATCATTTCAAGGCCCCTGATGCCTCTGCAGTGGTGTAACAGGTGAGGAGCTGCACATCTGCACAGTGTGCTCACTAGTGAATTCTCCATTGTCCATGCTGCAGGGTCATGGCTGTTCTTTATTCCTCTGGCAAATTGATTACAGCTCTTTAAAGCCTCTCAAGCAGCACAAAGCAGGCAGAAGAATTATGAGCCAGTTTAATGCGTTTTACCTTGAGAGGAAAAACCTGTAGCTCAGAGCAGCAGTGAAGAAATTCAATATACACAGAGGCTTCAGCTGGAGGCTCCCAGCTCCATCAGGGGCTCTCAGCACCCTGACAGTGAGGGTGCTTTGCACATGCACCAGATTACTGGAGTCACAAAAAGGTTCTTGGCTACTGGCTGCTGAGGTGTAGCTGGAATATTTACCTAAAGCTGGCTGACACATGTTCTGCAAGCAAACTTTCAAGTCTGAGGTATCACAGGGCTCACTGTGGTTTAGTTCATCATGTTTGTTACACCTTTTACACACATGAAAATGACAAGAAATGGTACCAAATGCTACATTTCAAACAAAACTCAGTTTCCCACCTCCTCTGAGGCTGGGGAGAGCCATTCCAGCTCCCATCCTTGCCAGCTGAACTGCTTTTTTCCAGTACCTCACAGATCTCCCATTTAGTGAGGAAAAGCCATGAAGTATGAGGATGAGGAACTAGGCCAGACCTTCACACTCACCTAGGGCTGATGCAGAATGGGGAGAGGATTAGGAAGGATGCCTTTTAATCAGCTCCAGGACAGAGTTCCTAAAACAGGCTTCAAAATTGTATAGTTTTCATGTATTCATTAAATAATTTCTTCAGCCTATAGCGTGCTGTTTCAGAAAGTCACTAAATAGGTTTTCTGACTGATGGCACAGTACCTCAGTGCCAAAGACTGACCATATGCCCACACACACCTTTTTTCTTACCCCTGACAACTGCTGTATAACCAGAGCTTCCACAAACACCCATTTGCCCCAATTTGTCAAAACCCATGTACTCTTCTCAAGCACTGACAACTCATCCTTGCTCTTGGATCATTTGTCACTTGCTGGGGGGGCATTTCTCCCCCATGTGCAGAAGCACAGGACCAAACAAAGTGGAAAAGAAGTGTTATTCCATGTCTGCTCTGAAAACGAGCTGCCTGGCTTGAAGGATGGCACCACAGCCCCTGCACATTCACTGCTTAGGAACAGAATACAAGTGGCAGCACTTGCAGACAGCTGAATATTTAGGTTGCTCAAGCTTAGAAAAAAAAGACTGAGAGAATGTCAAAAGGAGAGATAAAAACCACAGTGAGTCCTGTCACTCTCTGACAAAAGCACTGTGTACACTGAATAGATAATTAGTGATTGTAAATCCTCCCTAAGTGTGGCAAGAATGACTCTGAATTCATTTGGGACACCACTAAAAATGCCTACTCTGTTTTCAACAGCAGCTAAACACAAGATAAACAAAAAGATTGAGATAGCAAATAACTGAGGAATATGTCATTAAATCAATTATATGTTTCCACTGACAATAGGATGTTCTCTCCCCATCCCTTCAGAGGGGGAAAAGCAGTCATACCAGAAACCCAAACACAGGGAAATTTGCAGGAGAATGAAAACTTGCTTTTTGATCTGCTGCATGCTGGTTATTCTCAGTGTCTGTATTTCTTTTGCTAGCATCTATACCTGTGGCTTTCCTATTAGAATACTTCTATCATGCTAAACATCACTGAAGTTGTTAGCTTAATGAAAATTCCCCTCCCTCCCCAGTCATGATACCACTACCCTTTTCCTGGAACTCTTTGAAGTGTGTATTCCCTGGCAAATATTGGCATTAATCTGTGAAAAAGAAGTTTAAATGCAATTGGATGATAGAATTTCTATATCCCCCTAAACGCAGGCAGCACATTTAAGGCAAAATTCTGTCAGAATTTGTCATCTTGCAGAGAGGAACCTTAAAGTTCCTTCTAAGGATCCTCCTTCCATTCTTCCTCACGCAGGCAAGAGAGCTGAACCTTCCTTGGAAGCACAAAGAGTGGCAGATGGAGCAGACTGGGTTCCAAAGGCAAGGGACACGAGAGGCTGTTTTGTGCAGGAGATGAACACAGAGTGTTCTGTGCAGCCAGCACCCCTGAGCCCTCCTGAGCCTTGCTGCAGCACACATCACCTGGCTTGCAACTGCTCCAGCACCCACTTGGGCTTCATTGCCTGGTCCAGAAATACCACCCTCACTGCAGCCCTGAAACTGCTGCTGAGTGGCAACTGGGAGTCTAGAGCCAGGGTGTGAGCTTGGTGGTAAATAATTAGGTTTAGGATCTGAAATATCACAGGCAAAAGCTAATGTGGGGTGATGCTGGCTCCATAAATCACAAAGTCACTTCAGCTTGAGAAAAAACTCCCTTTTGAGATACTTTCTCTCAGGAAAGAGTAGGTGAAGGGCAGACCAGGTGGGCAGAAAGCTTAGTGCCTTGGCTGTGAGAATTCCTGCTATGCTAAGATCCAAGAACTGTTCTGGTCCCGTTTAGGTGTAAGTTCTATGAAGAACTGCAGAAAAATGGCAGGATTAACCAGACATTAATGTCTCCCTTTCTTTGGCATTAATCTCATTAAAATCCTCATGGAGATCCCAAGATTTTTCAGCTTTTTACTGAAATAAACCCAGTATTTTCCCCTATCTTGGGTAACAGGCACCTTGTGTTCACTCAATGTGCAGCAGTAATGCAAACAACGTGGGCAATTCCTAAAGCTCTTTGGAGCTGTAAAATTCCTGCTTGAACTACTTATATTTATTAATTTCATTAACAAAACCTCCTTGTTCTGCCTTCAGAATGCTAAGCAAGTGATCAGATTATCAGCCTAGAGCCCAGACTAGTGAGGGGAAGGCCAAGCCCCTCAGTGCTTCTCCCAGCTCCTAGAACTTGTAGCATCAGAAGAAATTTTCTGTCATTAAAATAAAATTACTTCTATCATATCTGTTCAAATGTTGAAGTGGCACTAGCAGAGTGTGAGTGACAGATACCCAATATTTCTGGTGCTGACAGATACTCACAGAATGCCACTCACCAGCCTTGGCACAATGACTCCTATTGAAGCAGGAGCCACTCTTGTTCACACAACACGTACAATTTAATCAAAGTTGTACTAATTTGGAAGGTTTGATTGACAAGTTCTCTTTGCTGC
Organism: Ispidina picta; assembly: GCA_033439845.1. Classification (NCBI taxonomy): domain Eukaryota; kingdom Metazoa; phylum Chordata; class Aves; order Coraciiformes; family Alcedinidae; genus Ispidina; species Ispidina picta. Next base: position 30,878 of record JAABNV010002676.1, on the reverse strand, counting down.
TGCCTTAGCTCAGCTCTGACATTGCCAGCACACACTCCCCAGCAACCCAGCACTATATCTGAGCTTGCCCATAAAGGGGTAGCATCTTGTTTGACACAGGTCCACTAAGAGGTGGACTGTGCACCCCTGCAGCAGATGGGGTCTTTCCATCCTGAATCACAGAACTCCAGAGCACTCCTTTGGAAAGGTTTTTAATACCATCTCAGGCCTAGAAAATGAGTAAATCATTCTGGGCAGCAACCCAGAGCAGCAGGGAAAGCTGAAGGGTGGCACAAGCAGAGTGCCAGGCTACTGAGGAGCGAATACCACTGCAAACTCTCTTGGCCTCACCACTAGGATGATGAAGCTCAGTTTGCTGAACATTCCACACATAAAATGGACAATTCAGCATTATCATCACACTCTGTTTCCTGCTGGGAACCATGTATTGTGGAACAGGTGTAAACACCCCTGTGTGTCACACAGCTGTTTTCTGCCCACAGACACACCCAGCTGAGCTCTGGCAAGCAGAAATTGAAAGTTTAGATGAATAACAGCAACACAGCAGTCAAACAAAATACACAGTGGATGCTGTTTCCATTGCCTACCTCCACAGACCAGTTCTGAAAAGCATCTCTCCAGATGACAATCTGTGGCTACTACTGACCCAGGGTGCTGCAGATTAAACAGGATCAAGAGGTATGTTGTGCCATCACCAAAAGCAAAATCAGAGAGTGTAAAAGAGGTCTCAGAGAGAGAAACTAGTGTCTGCTGCAACAGACTGCTCCTGAGACTTGATTATTAGCAGATAACCAACTGATGCTGCTGCAGCTTAACCAGAGGCTGTTAAAGGAGGGAAAAGGCAACATCTGTATTATCTGAAGATCTCAAGTGTTGCAAGAAGCTGCATAAAATTTAACCCAGTACAGATCCAGAATCCCAGAATAATGTGTTTTGCCTCGAGAAAAACACAACTAATCACACCAGTCACTCTACTTTGCAAGTGTTCTTTATTTGGAGCAGCTCAGCACGTGGAACACTCACCAGGGCAGCCACCAAACTTCCAACTGCTGCAGCTGTGCTGGGTGAAAAGCTCCTGTGCAGACTGCAGCAAAGGTAGAGGCTACTTCAGCTCCAGAACAGGTCAGCAATTTGTCACATCAGCCCTTTGATGAACCATCAAGCTCATTATCACAGTTCACTGCACAGGCTGCCCCTGGGAGCCCAGTGCTAATAGTGTGCAGAGAGAGGCAAGGCTCAGCCCGAGCTGCTCGTTAGAGACCCACTTTAAAGAAACACTTCCACACCAGGCTGAAGCAAGCAGTGCATTTGGAAAAACGAAAATCAATGCAAGGAACCCAAAAGCTAAGCATGTGTTTTCAAATAACACCATCCCAAGCAGCTTTCAGGAGAGCCCAGGAACGTGGTCCAAACCATATGGATCAAAAAGAGGGAGTTTCCATAGGTCAACTCGTGCCAGGCAAGTTTCTATCTCCTTGGATCAACTTTTTCTGCTGTGGTTTGAGTGCTTCATTTTAAATCTAAGCCAGCCAGGCAAGCTGCTGTACAAAAGGGGAGTTCTGCTCCCTTCAGCTTTGCTTTGAGCAGTACCCAGCTCAAGGAACCAAACTGGAAACCCACAGAAAATAACTAGCTTTCTACTCATCATGTCCCAAAAATCAGCTGCTTGCAGGGTCAGACAAGCCCCAGAGCATCCCCAGAGGAGGAGACCATGGGAGAGAAGCAGGAAAAGGCACTCTTTTGTCCCCAACTTCTCATTAGACTGGCACACTCTCAAAAAGCCTCTTTCTTTTCACAACTATTCCTTTGTAAAAGGCACACCACGATTTGATAGCATGTCCTCTAACAGGATTTCAGAGGATGTCAATGCCTCCTCCAAAGCACCCTGGACCCTGTTACACTCAGCACAATAGCACAAAAGCCTCCATGCTTCCTTCTGCTGTCACAAGTGTTTCTCCCATTTCCCCTGCACCTTTGTTAGTCCAGCTCTACACATCATATTTTAGAAGAACAAGGTGTAAAACGTGGTGCCAAAATTCATGTTTCACTGTGGGGATCAGCAGCCTGATTATTAAAACACAATCCAACAAATGTTCAGCACTTCTGCAAATCAGACCATTCAAACACAGAGAGGCACCACCTACCTTTGAGGTTTTCTGGTGAGAAGGCTGTTGTCCTCCCAGGAGCAGCTCTCAAGAGGTGATGATGGCTTCTCTTCCTGTACAGATGCCCAGTGGACATGTCCATCAGTCACTTTAGCTACACCAAAATAATGGAAATGGTCTCTTGCTTTGGTTCAGTGGTTTACTCCTGAGGCCCAAGAATAAAGCTGAGCAAAAAACTATGGCCAAAGTTTGGAGAGTATAATAAACTGACAGGATTCAAATGCACTGTGAACTGCTTTCTGTTCATCAGAGTTCATGTAAAAAAAATGCATCAGAATGAATCAAAAAATGCATTATCTCTCTCGAGCTCCTCCATGAAGAGCACCTGAAGTCACAGGAAGAACAAACTGAAAGCACACAGCCAAGTGAAGGTGTGATGTCAGCTACAAAGGCATTTCAGATACAGCTGGATGAAGAGGCTTTGTTGAAAGCACAAGATCTTCTTGAGGAGCATAAGGCCTTGTCCTTTTCCTTTGCCATCCTCTCCAGCGCCCAAAGCCCACGGAAAAGAGCTTTTGAAGCTTTAAGAGAAGACAAATCACAGCTCCAACAGCCTTGACTTCAATTAAAAGCCCAGGAATTCTTCTCAAACACCCATCTACTTGAGAAATCAAAAGAGACGAAGCCCAGGAACAGCTGTGGCGCCTGAGATACTTACGAGAACGGTGCAAAACAAATCCCTGTGCTCAGCGGAGCTCCCTGTGCTCGGCCCGGTCCCTTCGCGGGCTCGAAGCAGCCGCCGCCTCAGGTAGGGCCCTGCTCCTGGCGAGGCCTGCGCCGCCCGCCGCGGGAAAAACGCTGACTTCCAGAGGCGAGGGGCAGCGGGATCTGTGGGATAGCCCCGGGGGGGCGATAGCGCTGAGAAGCAGGGGAGAGAGAGCGCTGAGAGGCGGGCAGGGCCGGGGACACCGCTCGGAGCCCAGCCCAGCCCCGCACGGCGCGGCCGCCGCCATCTTGACGCCTGTGCACGCGGCCTTTTGAAGGCAGCGGCGCCGCGCCCTGTGCGGGTCCTCAGCTGAAAAGCCGCCGGGTTGCCCCACAGCTGCTCGTAGGAACGAGCTCGGCGCTGCTACGGGACTAGAAGAAGTCGGTGGGTGTTCCCCGGGGGAATGCAGAAGGTGTTACTCCAGAGAAGCCTTAGTAGCCAGGCCCAGAGGCCTATGCGCGCCTGAGGGGCAGCGAGGGAAGAAAGGAACAAGAAACTCTTCACCTGTCTCTCTGCCCCCGGCCTCTCGGTGAGTGTCTTGAGTGTTTTCCTCTTTCTTTGAGCGTCTCGAAGCTGTGTGTCCATGTTTGTGTGTGGCCTGGGGTGTAGGCCCCAATTCCCTCTGCTGCCAGAGAGGGTTATGGGCAGGAGAGTTCTCCGTGGCTTTGCTCCTTTGCCTGGAGCTCGTTGAGCTGCCCCTGAGGGAAGGGTGTTGGCTGAAGCTCTCTCACCTTGTTTCCCCCATCCAGGCTGTGCTGTGTCACCGGCAGGGTGAGCAGGTGGCACTTGCTGTGGCCCTGCTGTCAAGTGTTAAGGGATAAAGTTTTTCCAGGCTCCTTGGGCTTGTCTTCTCCTGTTTGTTCCCTGCTGTGTCTGTGCTGATGAGATGTGAAGCCAAGGTTGTGTAGTGGCCCTTCCTGCACTTGCAGAAGTTGATTTGAAGGTTAGGTGAAGAGATTACAGGGATTTCCCTTGTACTGTTAATTTTCAGTAGTGTTTTAGTGTGTGTTTGAACTCTACTGAGCAAACATGTTTGACTTCTGTTTTATTCTTGAATAATTAGGGCTTAGAAACACCAGTAACTTTGCCCTCCCATAAAGCAGGGATTTCTGAGCTAAGTCCCCTCAAAGGTCCATCCAGTTCTCTTCCAAAAGCTCCTGTGAAGAGCCAGGCTGGGGCAAGCTCACTTCATTTTCTCACCTTGGACTGCAGTTAGACCTCACCTGAGATGGTTAAAGTCTCTCCAGCCACTCGTCTTTCCAGCGTAGACACTGTGCCCAGAGATATCACACAGCAGCTTTTCCCACCCGAGTCTCGACTAGCTCTGTAAGCGCTGTGGCTCAGCACTTGTGGTGCAAGTTCCAAGCTCCTCCAGCGTGCCGGGCTGAATTCGTTCGTGGCTCATTTCCATCCTCTTCGTGCTCCCACTAGGTGGCACCCATTCTAACGCAGGCTGATGCGCACCGGTGTCCTGCGGGGAAGCAGAAGTCGTTGTGAGCCTCGGGGGTGGTAGACCGTGTGCTCTTTCCCTGCGCGTTCCAAGTAATTCATTTCCATGCTGTCTCGTAGTTAAAAACAAAATGGAAGGCTAGTAGAAGGTCCAGAGGGGCAGCCTTTCCAGGAGTAAAAAGCCAGGCTTTTAGACTGAGCACAACTTGGATGCCTGAAGTTGTTTGTAACACCCAAAGATTTACCCCAAATCATCTCTAGCTCTTGATCTGCAAACTGATGCCTGCCCCTTTGAGCAGGTTTCTGTCTATTTGGCTTGTGCTGGGTTTGTTCTTGATTCCTCAATCTGTCCCAGTCCCCAGTTGTGCCCATGATGGTGTGCAGGTGTTAAGAAGAAGTTTGGAGACTTATTTTTATGCCTTTGTGTTTATGCTTGCATTAAATCAAGGAGTCAGCATAATAAAGGTAAGCAGCCCAGCATACATTAGTTTTCAGAACCTTTTTTGTCCTCACTGTTACACTTAAATGACTTTATCCACAGGTAATGTGTTTATCTCTCTGCTCTGTAGTGTATGTGACCAGGTCTCTGCATTTGGAACACCTTGTAACTGCTGTTCTAGTGAATTGAAATTTCAGGCACCTTTTTGCATGTGCATAAAGAGTATAAATTAAAAATAGGCACTTTTTCCTGTGCACCAAGAAGCCTGCATGATTGGTGATTACCAAACACAGGCTTTGTGGAAAGGCAGAGGGAAGGCATGTGGGTGACAGCAAGAGGTGCAAAACCTGCTTGAAGTGCTGCAGTAGGGAAGGATTGCTAGATGGAGGTTAGGGATGTAAAATTCCTTCTCCATTCTCCTTCAAACTGAAGCTTTTTACAAGTGTAAGGAATATTTTTTACTATTTTCTGGATTCCTTTTGAGATGAAAGGAGCTTATACTGGGAAAATGCAGAGTGTGTGGGCTTTGAAAATCTAGCTACTTTAGGTCTTCATTAGTAATTGTTTGATGCCACTTTGAATGTGGGGTTGTTTTCTCCTCTGCTGCTTTTTTACCTTCTTACTGGTGACTTTTTATCTTTGCCTGTGCTATGCAAGCATTCTAAAGGAAAGCTTTGCTTCTTTTCTTGGAGTGTCCAGCAGTTTCCTCTGTTTGGACTTTGAAGTGTGTGGGACTAACCTGTAAGTGCTTTAAGCACCGTGTTCATGAGGGAGTTCTGTCTCCTCAGCTTATTCCTTTGCTCAGGGATTTAACTTGGCTGCTTCCATGACTCTTTTCTGAGGTGCTGCTTCGGTTGGATTTAGATGGAGCAATTAAAACAAGTGAAATTTGCTGTCATTCCTGTGCTGTGAGGAATGAAATCTCCACGCAGATCCCTGTGAGCCTCTGCCTGCATTGAGCTCAGCTTAGAAATGGCACAAGGAGAATATTGCATTACAGTTTCAATCCCTGCTTTCCAAGTGCAGATGCTGATGTGACCAGAGTTAGTTCAACGCTATCAATCACTGGAAAGCTTATTGACAGTTCAGAATAGTTCTATCAATATCTCATTTGCTGTCTGATCTAATGCACAGGCTGTGTAATGCCAATGCAATGACTCCATCCCTCAAACCAGCAGACATAATTTCTTATAAGTGTTTGTAAAAGGCCTACGTTTTGATGTCTGCTCTGTGCAGTTAGATGGATGCCTTTGGTCTGCTCTACTGCTAGGATGGTACCTGGGAAGAAAAACTGCTTTTACAACATAAGTTCCAAGCACCTGCAATGACAGTGTTGAAAGAAGTGTGTGCTTTGATGAAATAAATGGCTTTTGGAATGGCTTTGTATTCCAGGTTAAGTGGCATTGCCTTTATTAGGTGGAGTTCTAAACAGTATTTAAGGTAAGCTGCTGAAGCTGAGTGATGTCTGCTGAGGAGAACCCCCCAGCAGCTCCAGCCCCTGCTCTGGTTTGTGCCTTTCTCTGCTGCCATGCCCAGTGCAGGGCTGTGTGTGCTGCAGCTTCCTGGAGCCCTGGGCAGCTTGTGCAGCCACTGAGGGCTAGACTGTGGTTTGGGCTCAAGTCTTGGTGGACCCAGATGCTGCCCAGTGTGGAAATCCAGCAGCTGAAGCCAGCCCATGATGCTGATTCTCTGGAGCAGAAGATGGACAGAGATGTATTTCTGTTCTTTGCAATTCAGTGGCCAGCACAGCTGAGCTAATGTTCAGGGGCAGGAGGGGTTAATGATTTGCTGCTGGTAGAGGCCAGCAGCTAATTACTTTCTGTCTCCAGCAACAGGGAAGCAGGATGGAATTGCCTCTGCCTAATTTGCAGTCATTCCAGTGGAATGCTCCAGTGCAGAAACATGCTGGTCCAGGCTGTCTGCTGACACTCTAGCCCTGGGTAAAACATGCACACACCAGGGATGAGAAGGTTTGGCTGCCCTGGGAAATGCATCCTGGTGTCTGGAAGAGCTGATGAGGGGTGTCAGGAGGAGGCAGTTTCTGTACAAATATTCAGGGCAGTTTTCTCTGTACCCAAACCCAAGGGCTGTGTGCCTTGGCATGACACTGAGTACTCCTCCTAAGCAAGTATGATGTGGAAACTGAATGATTTCTTCCAAGATTCTGGTATCCCAATGTTTTGATTAGGCTGGAAGGGCAAACTGGTTATCAGGAGTGATCTTGGCTGAGTCTGGGATGAGTGGTCATGCCATGGGGTTGATTTAAGGTGAGTTTAAATATATGGGCATTCTGGAAGCCTTTTCCCCCTCTCTGCTCAAAGAGCAGGTCAGCATACCTGATGGGAAGTATTTTCTTCTGAGAAAAAATTTAAGGCTCATAAAGGTTTCTTTTCTGGAATTGAGATGAAAATTTCCCATTTCTAAATATTGCCTTTAGGAAATGCCAGCTCAGTGTGATGATTTTTAAGCAGTTCACTTATCTGTTGTTGTGACTTCTGCTAAGCATGCAAATACTTAGGATTTTCAGTAGCTTTTAATAGGCTATTTTAAAGTTAAAAATTCCTGAATGATGTCTACAGTTACAAAAACATTTATATGAAAAAATCAAATCTGAACCCATTTGTTTTGAACTGGAACCAGCCCCTTTTGTGGGGTGTGGAGGGGAAGAAAGCAAAACCATTCCATGATGGGTACTCAAATGAATAAGCTTTTGCTGCTACAGTATTGAGGGGGGTGATTAAAAAATAATGAGGTTTGAAACAATGTCAGGCCTTAGTTTGGTTTTGTTTGTTTGATTTTGTTAATGTGTGTTTGTTTCCTCTAACTTGTTAAAGTCACTTGAAACTCAATACTCTGGTTTTGTGTTGCCACAGAGATCTGGGAATGCTAAAACTTAGCTCAAATCTGGAATATTGAGTTTTTCAGGTGTTCTAAATCTGAGATTGTGGATCTGAGGTTTAAATCACTCACATGGGGTGGAAGTGTGTGCTTTTGATCAGAAGCATACTGGAAATTCCACCAGCAAATAGACATTAATATGAACCACAGACAACTAAGTGCAGAGTCTCCTCAGGAGACCAAAATACACAGACCTGAAAAACCAACAAGTAGCTCTGATGTTGCTTCACAGCCAGAATGCTTGGGTCTAGCTCTTGAGAGTTATGATAATAAGTGCATTAGAGATGTAGGAGAATTTAGAAGTAGTTATGGTGAATGTGAGTAGGAGAAGCGAGTGTTTGAGGTGGTAAAAAGGTGAATATTATCACTTATTTATACAGAATTATGACTGTGTAATGTTTTCCTGCATTTCCTGGGGCTGATGGCACAGAGCAAGCCTAGTGTGGCTGAGCTCCTGTTTACTGTAGATAATGAAGAGTGAAATCCAGGCTTTAACTTCAGTTTCAGTTTTGGTAAGCGGGTCATTTCCTAGGCAATTATCTCCCAACAAACCCTTGGCCTGGTGTGTACAGAGCTTCATGAGGCCCCTCGCAGAGCAGGGGAATTATGGATGTAAAATCTGAATTAGTATGACTGTTGCAGCACAACTGGAGGTCCAGTATTACACTGCCTTTGTTGCTTGACCACTTAATGGTGCTGAGAGCATCAATGTGACCCTGTATCCGTGCATCACTGCACCCTTTACTGGGGCTGTTTTATTCAGGAAGAAATACAGAGTTGCTCATAGCTCTTGCAGAATGGCAGTGCAGAACTGTAAAATACTTTTTCTGGTGCATTGTGCTGTAGCAAAACACAACACTGTCATTAACAGTGCAACTTTGGGCACTGAGAATGTAGGAAATTACATGTTTCAGCCTTCTGGTATGTAAATAATAGAGTGGAACGACCTAACCTTTGCTACAAGTACCTGAAATTACAAGCAATAAAATGAGTTTATTTTAGGCACACATAGTTTGCTGGTGTGACTGGATTACTGGAGCTGCCAGGAGGAGGAGGAGGGTGGCAGTGGTGTCCTGAGCAGGCTGCAAAGGTTTGACCTACCAGCTGAAGATAAATGCCACTCAGCTCTGACCCAGGCAGCAGTGCAGGGGCTGCAAGAGGCTGCAGGGCTCGCTTGGGGTTTGCTCTGCTCTGCTTTGGCTTGGTTTGAGTTTTGTGGCAACATTTTGCAAGCAAATGTTGCTTTCTTTAAGTGGCTCTGTCAGTTACCTTGTTTTCTCCAGGATGTTTCCCATACTATAGAGAAATATTTATGTTGGGGGTGTACTGAGTGTATGTTCTGAAAGGCCCACAGGGTTACCAGGGAGTGAGTTGACACAGGTGCTTTGTCCCTAGGGAGATTTGCAGTGGCTTCAATCTATGAAGCATCATATACTGGTTTTTTATTGTTGTGGTTTTTTTTACTGCTGAACAGTGAATTCCCAACAAACATCAGTTTAAGCATGTAGTTCTTGGTTTGCTTTAAAGAAATGACCATGTGCCATCTTAGCTGGGAGCATTTGTGAGCCCCAGTGTCGTGGGAATTTAGCCCTGGCTGTCATTACCAGCTCTGTGGTGGGGATTAATTCCCGTGCAGTGAGGAGCTGTTTTCTTGTGACTCTGCACTTTAGTGAGCAGCCTGTATCCTTGGGGGAGATCACAACTGCACACGTGGTTTCTAGACTTGCAGGAGCTCTCCTTTAGCTCCAAATGACTTATTCATAGAGGTGTTAATTTGAAAGATGAAAAAAGAGACTTGGGAATGCTAACAATGCATAAACAGAATATTTTACAGTATTTCTAGTTAATATCTAATGAGACAACTCATCCTTCCTGGAATTCCTGCTTCAAAATCCAATTATTGTTAATGAGAATTTGAAGCCCGCTGCATTAAAAAGAATCTGTTAAGGATACACTCAAGCAACAACTTGTGGCTACATATCCATATTTAGCACCTTCAAAGGGAGATGAAGCTAGCGTGCCTGCCTGTAATTAGTATTGTCATCAATTATAAATACAGCAGCTTGCTGTAAACTTTGAATCTGGATTCATTTAGGGCCTTGAAGACCCAGCATGGCAGGCTGTCTGGACTGTGGTAGCTGATGTACAAGACCTCTGAGGGTCTCTCCATTTTTATTGGGAATTTTAGCCTTAAAGCAGCTATGTTTCAGAGAATGGAAGAGACATCTGCCACAAGCCCATCAGTGGAGCCCATCTGACTGCATGCTGTACCCAGAGATGTTGTTATGGGTGTTTTACAGCCTTGGGTTAATGGAACCTCCTAAGTGCTGATAGAGGGAAATACCTTTTATGCTCACATTGAAATATAGACTTATGCAGAGCGTGTTACTGACAGTCACGTGTGCTTGGCCAGGTCTGGCCAAATAGGAAATAACTGCCTCATCAGCTGGGAATCTAATGGGAAACTATTGGGATTTGGGGATTTCATTTGAATTCTTGAAGTACAGTATGGTGGGAGAGAAAGGAGGCTACAAGAAATCTTAGATTTTTTTTATTAAGATAGAAATAGACAGTTTATTTTGGACTTCAACTGCTTGGCATCCTTTGAGTTGGTGGTCTGCACCAGTGGCTGCATTCAGCTGCCACCTGTAATTGCCACATTTCCACCTATTTCCACAGAGATATTTAGCAAGAGCAGTTGCTAGGAAGGACCTTGAGCATCACCTTGAGCTGTCAGTGGAGATGTTTTCTTTGTTCTTCTGTTACTAACTTTCTACAGAGGAGGAAAAAAACCTCTGATGCCCTGTAGTAAAATAGCTTGAGCCAGGTGCAAGTGGAGTCCAGGCAATATGGGCTTGTATGTGATTAACCACTTAAATATTTATCTTTTTTTGTTTAAAATGCAAACACCAGATCTTCAAAATATATGCTGCACGCTGTGTGGTAACCTCTGACATCCTGCACAATTTAAAATGTGAAGCAATCTGTATAGTTTGAGATATTTCCCTGCGAGTTGCTAAGTCTTTTCTGCCTTTATCACTTGCTGTTATCCTTAGTCAAGCAGTTCTCTTTATACTCTTGAAAAATGCCAGTCATTTTCAGCACAGTGAACAATCTTCATGTTGAATTATTTACATTAATTTGCAATGTGATCTATAAAAGGAAAGCATTTCAACTTTTGTATGCATGCCAAATTCTTATAAAAGAAATAAATAGGGTTTTTTTTCCTCTCCTCCTTCAAATTAGATGTCTTTGGCATATGGTGAAAATATAAATACATGTATTCAGACAGGATCTAAGTGGATATTTTGTTTGTTTATATCAGCCATTGAAAAGAGGTTTCTGCTTTTTTTGTGCTGAATCTCTTTACTAAGAGTTGGGAAGGGTGACCTTTGGTCATTTGCTCTTGCAACATAGCCTGGCAAAGCAGTCTGTCTGTCCTGGCCTCCTGAGTGCTCCAAGGGTGAGGGAAGGAAGCATTGCAAGAGGTAATTCTGGATCAGGCTGCCCACTGGGAAAGATTCCTTGTAATGCCTGCCAGCAAGAAGTTGACTTATTCACTGAAGCATCAAGGTTTATATCTCACATATTATTTTTAATCTTAGCTAATGTAGCTGTGGATGTGCTCATTATGCATATAAATGTCTAAATCCTTTTTGAATCTTAGTAAGCTCTTGTTCTTAATAATACCTTCAGGAATACCACCACTGGTTAATTATGTGCTGTGGGGAAATATTTCCCCCTTTTCTTTTCAAATGGTCTTTGTTTGACATCACTGCCTGTCCGTTTGGTTTTGTATTAATTGTGCTGAATCATACCATCCAATCTGTATTTTCTTTTAGAATTATTTTATATATCTCCATGGGTTCTGCTTACATACACCCCTTTCAAACAGGCAGTCTAAACTTGCAGATTCACAGCCTTTCCTTTTCAAATACAAGTATGTTCCCTAAAGACTGGTGAACTGGGCTGAGGAGTAACTCATTGATCACTTTCTCCCCACAATGTTCAGCAGTGAAGCTTGCTCACGTGCTCCACTGGCACTCAAAATACACCAAGATTTCCAGTTCTCCTCCAAGCCCCTCCCATTCTGATGCAGTTTAGGCTGGGTTATTTTCTGTGCTATTATTGTGGGCCTGTTTAATTGGAATGTGCTGGGAAAGCATTTTCCATTTTCTTGTGGTTGATGTACAGTAGTTTTCTGCTCCTTCCCATTGTTGTCTTCCCCTCTGGTTAGTATTACTGTTCAATCCTGTTATGCCTGTTTCAACATTGTTTTTTTCCCTCAATCAGAGAGGGAGGCAGGTTTTTATAGGTGCAAGATGTGTTAAGATTTCATGGGTATTAGTGGCACTTGTTATCAGTGCTGTGAGCACTCTAACAATTATCCAGTCCCAACAGCAGGCAGCATTTTGCTGAAGATCAGGAAAATGCTTTCAGCAGAAAGCTGAAAGAAAAGGCTGGAGAGAACCTTACAAGCACAGGCTAACTAATACAGTTGAGCCTCAGGATTAAATTCAAGTGGACATGTAATTTGCTCCTTGATTCTTTAAAGACTGACCCTCTGACCCACGGTGAGCATTTGGAGGCCTCATGTAATTTACACTGACCTGCTGTGAGCATGCTGGGCCATCCCATAGCTCTGAGAGCACAACCCATACTTACACTGGCATCTTTTTGTCAACAGCCCTCCTTTCCAGTCGCCGTGCCTTCCAAGTGATCTGGGCTGCTGCTGACTCCTGCCAAGGCAGTAAGAGGGCTGGGAGGTGATGCTGATCACTTCAGGGGCACTTGAGAACCTGCCAGTGCCTGCTCTGGGCAGCAGGAGGTGGTTGCTGCTCCCAGAGCTGGAGGCTGATACTGCAGAGGCAGCAATTTCTGCTGCCCTGTGTTCACTTCACCCTCTGGCTGAATCCAATACAGGGCTCTGAGGGTTGCCTCAGGCTGTTTGGTCATGAATTGCTTCAAGTGGAGATGCACATTCAAGTGGAGAAGGTACAAGTGGCAGGGTTAATCTCTAGCTCACTGAGCCCACAGCCATGGGGGCTGGAAGATGCTCCCCACACCTCAGTTGATCCTCTCTCTAGAAGCTGGCCAATCCTGTGCTCTAGTTGGGTAGTTTTTCTTAACCTGCTTCAGGCTGGACCATCTGGGCTTGTTTCTGTGGCTTGCAATAAACAATGAGTCCCCACTTGAGTGCTTTTTCCAGCAGGGATGTACCTCTCCAGCTGGGGAATGGAGAAGTTAAGGACACCCAGTGCCTGTCCAAGCTGGTGTGCAGCTTGGCCTTCAGTAGCTGCAGAGGTTAGTGCAGCTCAAAGTGCTCTTGCCTTGGTCCTCAGCTTGATGGGGTAATAGAAAAAACAATTCAGAGTGGAGTCTGAGTGGAATTTTTCCAGAGCAGGGGGCCCTGCACACTGGGGTTGGAAAACTCAGCAGTGCTTTCTCCAGAGTCTGTGTCCCCCTTCTTGGCCCTTGCACGTGGCAGTCACTGTCAAGCAGTGATGTGTGTGCTGCTGTGCCAAAGCTGAGCAGTGGTATTTGCTGCTGGAGAAACCTGAAGATTTCTCCTCTGAAAAAAATACTGCTTGTTTCTTGACCTGAGCTTAAGCTGCTCGGGCAAGAAGTTGAATATATTACCTAAATGCCCCATTAAATGTGCTGTGATCTTTTTCCATCTTCATGATATTATGGACTATTCCAAGAATCACTTTCTCTGAAAGATGTGCTTTGATGTGGAATTTGCTGGAATAGTTCAGGCTGAAAATTCTGTATTTTTTCACTCTTTTTTTTTTCTTCTGGACTAGTCCATGAGCAAGCTCATGTCCTAGATTTCAAGATCAATGTGTTATTAACATATTACACTGTTGGGCCAGCAAGTCTCTGCAGTTTGTGAAACTAAATTTTGCTTTAAGCTATTTTTGAATTCTCTATATAAAAATGGCAAGCTGAAGCTAAAAAATCCACCCATCATTTGAGCAAATCAGGTTATATTAATGAAAAGCCCTTTAGCTGAGCCACTGTTAGAATTACAGACTAAGAGTAGCTCAAGAGTCCTGATTTGTGGAGGCACTGGAATACTTCTACTTGTGTGAGCAGCCTCTGCTGATGGTGCTGAGCTTGAAATGGTTGGTGCTCAAGTGCCTTTCTAGATTAAAGCTGGAAAGTCACCATACAGTGCATTTCATATTAGTCTTTGCCATCCACTAGTGTTTTAGTTTACATCTTTACTTGGCAACTTTTCCCCACCTGAGGAAGCTTGGAGTCCCAAAATGAGTTGGTTGGGGTTTTTTCCTTTCACAGGTAGAATGTTTTTAGGGTGAGATGAGAAGCAGAAATTGTATTTCTGAAGCAATACATGTATTTTTTTGGCTTGTTTTGCTTTTCAGAGCAAATATTGTGTACTTTAGAAATCCTTGTTCTCAGACTCAGAGAAAAGCAGTGATGCTGAGTTTGTAGCTGTAGCATTTTCCTGCATCTGCTGCTCCTCTGAGGGCTCCCAGCTGAACCTCTCTGCATAGCAGAGCCCTCCCCTTGCCTAAAACACCATAGGTCACATTTACATGTTTCTCATCTCTGCTCATCCCTTCCCCTGCTCCCAGCAGTGCCTCTGTGGAAGTCAGAAAATACCATTGTCAGAGATTGTTTGTGAGTGAAAAATTCCCTTGAGTCCTTTTTTTGGTGATTTCAGCTTTGGTAATGGGGATGTTGCTGCTGAAGGTGTGTGTTAGAGCATAAATGTGGATTAAAAACTTACTCTTACCACTGGGGGATTAAAAACAAAACAAAAAGCAACCTGTTGAAGGCTGCTAAACACCCCTGAGAATAAATTAAATATGTTTCCTGAAGATTTTGCCTTGATTATCAGTGTACTGAGAGTATCTTCCATGACTCTGTACAGGTTTGAGGACAGCCAGTGTCTCACCCAGCAGACAGGTGTCAGGCAAACCTTTGCAGCAGCACAGATCCCATTAAAACTCCAAGCAAATCGGAGTGAAGGCATTTTTAGCTCTTTACCTTTGAAAGAGCAAGCCAAGCACTCCATCCAGCATTAATGATTCCTCTCAATACATCACTCAGTTGACTCAGTAACTTGACTATTATTAACCCTGACCATTAAATGCTTTTAACCCTTTTCCAGGGAAAGAAGGGACCTCTCAAGTAGGAACAATTTCAATTAAGGTATTAATTTCATGCAGCTGCCATTTGCCCTGCAGCTTTGGATTGCTTTACTGATACATTTTGTAAAGACAATGGAAAAAGCCAAGTCAGGCTTTCTTCTTCCATGTGTTTTGCTACTCTGAAGACTTTTGAGATGTGAATCTCTGTGCTGGGAGAAATGGCAATAGCAGAAGCTCAAGTGTGTGCTAAACGTGCAAACTGTGGGTCTTCTCCTGAAGTTTTACCTCCTGGGGTAGTTCAGCAGAATTTATTAGGGATGTGTAAACTGCATCCCTGGAATAATTCATTCCACTGTCAGCATTCTCATTATTTAAAAAAAAAATCCAAACTTCTTTAATGAGGTCGATGAAATCTGTACCATTTTGGGAAATGCTGGTGCTGTTCTGGCAGATAATTTCAGAATAAAAGAGGCAATTTGTCTTCAGAAGATACTTCTGCATGTAAGATTGTAGTTTGCACAATTTGGTACAGCAATGAGCAATTGGTAACGAGACAGCTCTTAATAACAGGGAAAGCTCTGTTTGTTTATAATTCATACATCTGAAGATTATAAGGTAACTACACATCTAGAGTCACTGTTTTAGACTCTGTGCTTTGTAGCAAATAATTCTATGCAACTCCCTGAATTGCTTAGAAACTTAAGCAATATTAATTCCCACATCTCTGTTTTTTATTAGGGAAAGTTTTATACAAGACAACCAAGAGCTTGATAGTCTTTATTAAACTAAAGAGATGTTTTACAGTAGTACAGTATGAACCTTCTGCAATTGGAAATAGGAACATTTTGCCCTTACATGCCTCTTTCACCTGAGGATCAAAAAGTCTTTTACATAGAGCTCATGAGGTATCAGTGTATAGAAAGAATAATATATTGACTTGTTATTTGGTCTGTAGGAGCTACAAATGAACTCCTTCCCTTGAGGTTCATCTAGAGCTTTCTGAATCAATTGTGTATTGAGCTGTTAAGAGATCTTCCAAGGGAGTCCATCTCTCCACTCACTTCCCACTCTGTGCTGGCAGGAGTTTTCTGCCCTAGTAGTGCAGAGAAGGTGTGAGAAGAGACAGAGCTTTGCTGGGCAGTTGCTCAGGCTGTGAAAATGAAGATGTGAATTCAGCAGCTCCTCAGCTCCTGATCCTCTGGGCATGGTTTTATTTGTGGACAAAGGTTTATGAATGTCTGGCTGTTAACCTCAGAGGTAAATAGGACTTTGTGGTCATGATTTGACTAGTTTTAAGGAAATTATTACATTCCCTTTCAAAGGGATATTGCAATTTCTTGGGATCTGTTATTGGAAAGTCTCATTAAAAACTAGTATTGCTGCAGTGCCATGGCTGATACACAATTGTTCACCACCTCTTTACTCCCTGGATTATCATTTCAGCCTGGCTTTGTTTTAATGCTCTTATTTCTCCCTTCTGAGGCAGCATTTCCATTGGTCTCCTCCGCCCCCCCTTACCCCCGAGAATCAGAAGGAAGCAGCCACAAAAAACTGCTTTTCAATCTCCAGCAGAAAATGGTTTCCTTGGTCATAAAAAATAATAGTTTCACTTTACTTGCCTTGGGCTTAATTGTGGCTGCTGCAGAGTAAACTTTTTTAAAGCAAAATAAAACCCTCAACAAACCCTTTGTTAAAATGGAATTACTTGTGGGGTAATCCATGAACATGAAACATCCCTTGATGCAGAATTGCTATCTGAACTGATAAATTTGTCACCTGTAGAAAAATTACATTTAAGTGATAAACAAATTCTAGGATGAGGAAAACCTGTGATCATTTTTGTGTATAAACCCCTTCAATATAGCTGGCAGTCTTCAGGCTACAGAAAATGTGTTTTAAACAGCAAATCCCATGAGAGCTTTGTCTCCCACGATCTGCCTGTATCCAGGATCCAGGGGAAATATGTGACCATCTGTGTGAAGTCAGGAGGGCTTCTTCAAGCTGGTGGGATTGTGCTTGCAACATGTCCTTCTTCTCCACCAAAAAGACACTCTCAAACTTAACTTCTCCACTAGCTGGCTTGGGAGTGGAAGGAGATGCAGTAGTGTGGGAGCTTTCCTCTGGAGTCAGAGCCCAGAACAGGGGGAATGGTGCCCTGTGCAGCTCTGAGCAAGCCCTGATGTCTTACTGTTGTCCTGACACTAATCACAAATTATTCTTATGAGATAATAATGTCTACAGGATAAATATTGCTGGCTGTCATGATTCCTGCAAGGGAGTCTGGAAAAAAAACCCTAATTCTCTGACATGACAAACTGTCAGTTGCACAGCTCTGCCTCACACCAAGCCATGCCAGGCTGACCTGATCCCTTTGCACATTGCCACCTTCTCTGCCAGATATGGGCAGCTCTGCTGAGGCCTGAGATCTATGAATATATAATATTTTATTTGCAGAAGCTTTGGTTTAAAAAAAAGCTAAGGAAGGAGGGAATATATGCTAATAATATTATGTTTGTTAGATTAGCAGCAGCTTGCTAAAGTGGCCTGCCATCAAACAGTATTTACAGCAATGTATAAAACATATCAGTGACATCCCTTTTAAATTCAAAAGCTTTAGCTAATATTACTGTCTGCATTCCAAGCAGAGCTCAGTGCCTAAAAGCTGGTCAATAAACATTTTAGTACTGCTCTATCCCAGTGATCTGAATTCAATAACGTTACCTTTCCAGAAGCTGCAAAATGGAAAGTGAAAGAATGATTTATGAAGCTTAGCTATGCATAGCCAGATAAGAAAGCTTTAACTGATGCTAGCAGGATTCTCTTTAATGAAGTACAAGTTGCCAAGATAAGTTTAGGTAAATGAAGCCCCTGTCACAATATGTTACAGCAAAAGAAATGACAGGCACAGCAGAGCAGATGGAGGTTATTACAGAACAGTGGTGTCAAGAAATGTAGTCTAGGTAACTGCACAGACACAACAGATGCCTTGGGTTTGTTATTAACAATTGCACGATACCAGCCCATATTTATGGAATTTGTTTAAATTAAGCCTAGCAAGCTTCTTCCCTTCATTGTCATTTAGCTTGCTTGGAGATCTTATCCCCAAGCCACTGCTTGCTTTGGAGGGGACTCTTCTCTGCCTGCCACTCTCCATTTCTAACGTTGCTGTTAACTGCAAAGCCCTGGTGCTTTTCTCAAATGTCGTTTGGTTTTTAGTGCCTGCCTTGTTGACAGTTTGAAGCAGCATTAATTCCAATGAGTGAAAATCCTGTTATTTTAACATGCTAATTTAGCATATCCCAGCCAGTGAATGAGATGAGAGGTGAGCCTCTGCGTGACACTTGGGGCTCTGCACCTTGAATTACTGTGTGTGAGGAACTTATTTTGAATTACACCCTTTTCTGGAGCTGGGACTGAGTGCAGAATCTGCATTTGCATTGCAGTCTGCCTGCTGCTTTTTATCCTCAGTAGGTAAATGGTTTTTAGGGAAAAAGATGAATCAGTAGGGAGCTAATCTAATCTGACTTTTGAGACTGCACTTGAAGGTGAAGTAAGCGTGTTTGGTGATTTTCTTTCTTGAAGAACATCCTCTCTGCCTCTCATTTTCCTAGAAGTTAGGGCATTTGAAGAAAAAAATCTATTTATAAAAGCTCTCAAATCAGCTTTTTCTTTCCATCTTGCCAAAAAACTCCTCTAGCTTCCCAGGTGAGGCTGTCACCTGTAGTCCAGTAATATACAGCAATACTTTCTGTTCCTCTGTTTCTTTATATGTCAAAAAAGTTTTCCCCTCTTCCCCATCTTAGAAGCAAGACCAAGCCATTAATTATGATCACCCTTGTTTCAAGGCTTGGGTTTTTCCACCTTCTGTGATGTTCAAGTCTCTTTTCAGCATCTATATGTTAGTGTAGGAAGAATGTGGGGGAAAAAGAGGAAAAGGTGTGGGAGTAACAGTAGGAAGAAGCAAGGGAACTTGCAGACATAATTCATGTTTCCCCTATTGCTAATAAAATAGCAGGGAGGATCTGCCACAAAACTCAATATGTATGAACATTGTGGTTGGTTTGTCCAGATCTGAAGGTTACTAGCTTTTTAATTTTTTCTGTGGTTTTTCTTTTGTTTTAGAGAAAAAATCTCCCAGGCTCTGAAGACCCAAGACATCTCCATCTTGGTTAGCTGATTTGTTATGCTCTTTGTGGCAATTTAGCCTGCATGTAAACAAAGAGAGATTCCTCTCAGATGACACAAGAGGCTCAGTGTTCCATGGGGTGTTTTAATAATAGTTCACCAGCAGTGCCTTTTTATCCCTGCAAGTCTGCTCTGCCTCTGCTGTGTTTATGGGGGGAGATGGAGAGAGCCTGAGAAGGAGAGCAGTGATTGTGGGAGGCTTAAAATTGCATTCTTGTGTTTTCTTCATACATTGTTTGTCTTTAGGACTGTTACAGCTGGGAGAGTGTAATAAACTCCGGGATTTATTTTTTGTGTTCACCAAACCTGAATGTTATCTGGGTTCTGTAGACCCTGATAGCCTCTAAAAGAAGGGAAATTAGTTTCTGCATCACTTGATCTACACAATGGGCTAGTTAGAAATAAGTTGGTCTCTTAGTCTTTTAATAAATCAGAGCAGGAATCCGTACTTGCAAAACGAAATGAGAAGTGCTGTTACCAAAACAGAGTGCTTGGGGATGGCTCTTGTGCCTGAGGAGAGAAAACAAACCAGAAGCACCAACCTGTGCAGCTCTTCCCAACGAGTTTGACATGGATTTCAGAAATTGTTGTCACAACTAATTAGTGAACGTTTGAGGGAAGAGGGATGAGTGTCTTGGCTGCCAGGTTCTAGCCTCTGCTCACTGGGCTGAAATCTGGCCAGGCTGGCAGCACAACCTGGAAATATTGAAGCAGCTAAGATCCCATAATGCAGAACATGTTCATTTTTCTGTTTTTAAAGCAAAGGTGTGTGGTGTCCTGTTCTTTTCAGCTGCCTAATGTTTCCCAAGGGAGTTTTCTTTTCTGGAGGTGAGGGCTATCCTGAGCATCAGTGTGCCTTGGGGACCAGGGCAGGGTGCTGGAGCTGGGAGACAGAACAGGTTTTCCTCTGTTGCTCTGCTGTGCTTCTGTCTCCTCTTGAAAGCTTAGATATTGTGCCTGTTATTTTGAAGAATTTAATTTCATTTCTTAAGAGGCTTTTGTCTGAACTGCTCAGTTTTATTATGTCCAAGTAGTTTGTGGTATTGATCTTTTAAGTAAATACTGAGCGATTCAAATGGAAGCTTTCTAAAAACCAGACTCACAAATATTTTTTATTTTTCTGAGACAAGTGTTTAAATGTTCAGGACATTGGAACCTGTCACTTAGTTTGGTGTCCAGTGAAAGGCTAAATGTGAGCTAATCCTCTGTACAGTGATGCAGAGATGATGGGGGGAGCTTCAGAAACCTTTGTTCCAGATTCTCTGGAGTCATCTCTGCACTGATGAAAGTTCTCATCAGCTTGATGAAGAAAGAAAAAGTTCAATGAAAATCAGGTTTGGCTTTATTTTCACTTAAATGTGCATGGGTGTAAAACTTCACATCAGGTTAGTTCCTTTGAGGAAAGGAAGAAAAGTTTATAAGAACAGTACCAGGATATTTTTAATTACATACCTAGGTTTTCATGTGTTTACTCACCAGAATGGTGCTGTGCTCTCTAAGCTGTCACTGCACCAGGCTAACAGCATCATCCCAGTGAACAGACAGAAGTTGGGCTGGAATAGAGTGCTCTTATCAGTCTCTGAACACAGCAGTGTGATGAATGTGCTTTGTGCAAGTGCCACATTAAGGAGGATAAATAGCATTCCAGGAAAAGTCTCACTTCTGATTACTGAAGTGATTTGTGATGCCTGCATTGATCTCCAAAGCATAACAGATATTTTCTTCTGATCTCTTACAAAATCAATGCTAACACTTTTCAGAGGAGGAGTTCACATCGGATGGGAAACTTTTGTATAGTCTGATGTGCCTTTTGTTTTTCTAGTTATTGTTATTTATGCCAGCCTCTAAGATTAAAAATGGTGTGGCTGGTGTCACAGATCATCTTTGTCATTTACCAGCCATATATCATTTTTTCCCTTAAGTTCTTCTCTTAATTGTTTAAGCTTAGTGGATGACTTCACATCTGTTTAGAAATGAGGCTAGGTTTCCTTAGTTTCAGTTTAATTCTAGTGTCTTAAGTTATTCAGAATACTTCTGGTTTAATTCCACAGACTGTGGTTGTTCAAAACCCTCAGAGGGAGAAAATTCCCATCTTTTCCAGTTTTCTTCCTACTGTAGTTCCCTGTGTGTTTAATCAGCCACATTGTGTGCCTTGGACTTCACTTTTCATCCTGCTATTTGATATTCTCTCAGTCGTTGGTTAGCACATTCTTTGTGCAGTGATAATTAAACCTGTATAGATAAAGCATCGCTCAGCTCTTCAAATAGGTTTGGGTTGTACTTCTGCCCCTTCGTGTTGTGTTTAACATTCTCACTTTTTTCAGTTGTCCGACCTCAAAATCATATTTTTAACCTTGAGCTCAGTTTAAGTGCTGTTGGAATTGCAAATTCATTCATCTTTCCAAGTCCTGTTCAAGACTCCATCCCTAGGGCTATGAAACTCTGTTAAATGTCAGAGCTCTGGTTTATGTTGTATTGGATTTAATTAGAATTCCACCTTAAACGTGCTTTCTGGAGGTTTTTAAGTCTGCATGATAACAAGGGGGGGGAAAAAAATCTTTTGTCTTAAAACTTTGGTGGTGCTGAGCTCCAGGTTATCAGTCTCCTGCAGTGTATGTACCAAGCCTTTGAAATTTCTTTAGTAATGACCATTAATTAGGTATTAGCTGAGCCATAACATTATTGTCATCTCAATGTAAGTCTTAATAGATATATTTTGAATATTATTCTATATACTGAATTAGGTTTTTTTATCCAATGAACATATATATGTTATATTTATAGAGCAAACATTACCATAGTAAAAGAGTGTTAACTTAAAACTGAATACTGATTTTGAATTGCTGGCTGGATTTTTCTTCATTAAACAGTCCTAAAAGGATTTGGGAAACTTTAGAAATGTGCATTTCAGCAACTGTTTGTCCACCCAGTTTAATGCTGTTTCTGACTGGGATGGCTGAACAAATGACAGCTCCAGCAATGTGTTGCTCTTTTATATTAACTTTGACATTTATTAATGATCAGCCTAATCTATGGCTGTTGATTCCATTGCTAACCCGTGTTGCACCATGGCATACACCAAGCTAGCTGGCTTGATGCTGCTGAGATTTATGGGCATTCCCATGGTCCTGATGAAAGATCACAAATGCTGATGCCCTCAGTCAGCTCTGCCTGGCTGCTTATGGAGAAATAATCCTCCTCCTGGCCACAGCAGCTCCTCGGGCCATGCAGGGGAAGGGAGGAAGGCATGATGATGGCATTTGTCAGTGGTGTCTGGTGGTGAGGGGCTGTGCAGATGGATATGCAGATGTGTGAAGACAGCAGATCATCTTCCCATCATCTGCATTAATCTCCAGAGAGTGCAGTGATGTCTGACAGGGCTAGAGGCTGCCCCAGCCAGTGCTGACAGCAGAGCCCATGGCTCTCTGCACTGTGCTGCATGCCCAGGAGATCTCTGCTGCTCTCCCCACCTTTAGGAAAGGTGAGCAAACGGAATATATCTTCCTCTCCCTGAGAGGTTCCTCAAACCTCTCCCTGAACTGGCTGCTTCGGTGCACGGTGCCCTGCTCAGGCTGTGTCTGCTGCTTTAGCAGCTCCTGTTGACACTCCTGGAGCCAGTTTAACTAACAGGGGTGTTGTGGCTTTTTTGAAAGCAGAGTGGTCCTATATTTGCCATGCTGTTTAAAGTACCTTGCTTTACAGAGCTCTTTGCACATCATTTTGGTTGAAACCCCCAAACAGATTAATTTCATGCTGCTTGTATATAGTACATATTTATGAAACATCCAGGAATTAATATTGCTTTCTCTACACTGCGGGGAAAAACAATTCTTATTCCAGCAGTCAAGTGAATGATCTACTCTTAGTTACCATTTGAGTGAAATTGCAGCAAGCAGTGATTCATATTCGAGTTGCTCCAGGCTCCTCATCCATCCACGTGCATGGCTTCTTTTTCACAATCTAATCAGCACTCAAAGGTAGCACAGATCTCAGAATTCACTGTGAGGATACCTTACAGTGACTAACACTGCTCCCCATCCCTATGGATCAGGGACTGGGGCAGTGTGTGAGAGGGCAGATAAATTCATCTGTTTCACTCACACCCCTTATTTTCCTTGCTAAGACTGTCCATTCCTCAGAACAGTCTAATACATAAGCATCTCATACAGGCTGCAGTATGATGCAGGTCTGATCTGAGGCATCTCCAGCTAGAATCAGACACCTGTGCTATTGCTTCTCAGTGCTTTGCATTGTTAGTGGGGTTCATATTCCCATTATTCCAGTGCTTGGTGCTCTAGATTCTGTGTAAATAGTGGGTTGGGGTGGTTTGTTTGGATTTTTTCAGCTAAGCAAGCTTTAGTATGGTAATAGTTCTGAATTTCACTATGGGCCAGTAGGAAGCCAGGAGATTTCACTGACAGTCCTAGGTTTAGAAAGAGTTCTGTGTGATTATTTCAGGCAAATAGGACCATATAAGGACATAGAAAAGTATTTGCCCAAAGCTAGGGCCCAATAATGAAATAGAACACCTATAAGGAAATGAAAAAAGAGTTGTTTCTGTATGTGGTTAAATCTGTATATAAGAAGTGTTTGACTTCCACAGGACTCCTGGGGAATCAAATTCTGATGCCACCCCTTCAGAACCTTGGCTAGCCCTGCCTGTTTGCCTTGCAGGACCTTGTGTCATCCTTGCTGTAGCCAAAGCTGTTCCTCGGGGAGAAAACTGCACTGCAGAGTGTGGCTCTCTGGGTCTGAGTGAAGAAGATGAATTTGAGCATTTCCAAAATGCCCTTTTGGGAAAAATCCCATTCCCTGATTAAGCCACTGTGGTGCTATCCCATGCAAATACTATTAAGAACTTAAGAGTGGAAATAATCAGAATGTTCCGTGGAGCAAAATCTGCTGAAAGCAGGAATTGAATTAGCCAAGGTAAAATGGTGGCTGGTAAGTGAAAAATTGGATTTTGTGCGATTTACAGTGACATCACAATGGCCTATTTAGCCAAGTGTTTTAAATGTGTAGCATAAGTCTGATGCCTAATGTTTTCTTTTTCTCTCTTCATTTATTTATTCTCTCCCATGTGAAACATTTTAAAGATTTGAGTCCTGAATATCTGGTCATATGTAAATTGTATCAGGATAGGCATGAAAAATCACTATTTATTTTAGAAAATAAATTGTCCCTGGGTTATAGTTTGGTTCATACATTAGATATTTAGTCACTAGTCCCTGTGGAATGGGTCCTCATCCTCACTCCACTGAGGCACTGAATGGATGCTGTTGAGCTGAGATGAATGACTGCTGACATCACCTACATTCCTGTGTAGGGAGAGGGGTTTGTGCCCATCTGCTGGTGTGACTCATCTTTTCCTTGTGATTTTATGCAAGAATAAAAATGAGAGAAGGAACACCTATTGGATATTATGGTCTGCTAAGAGGATTCATCTTGTTATCAAGATTTCAGGCTTGTCAAGTGTGATTTCCCCTTGGTGAAGTCATAGTGACTGCCACAGTGACTTCCTTGCCCTTCGTGTGCCTGGAGCTGTTTTCCATGATCAGTTCTGATGGAAGGGAAACTGGTTGTTCCCTGCACCCTCCTCCTTGCCCTGTTTGAAGCTGGTAGTGACCTGTGCTTTCCTGCAGTCCTCGAGCATCTGTGTCAGTCACCATGAGCTTTCAAAGATTATTTAGAGTGCCCTTGCAGTGGCATCAGCCAGAGCCTTTGTTCAGACTGAAAGGCTCCCCAGCCTGGAAAGCACTGCCAAATGACAAGTAAAAGGACAGCTCCTGGAAGTTTTGTTTGTATTTGGAGCCTGTCTGGGTATATTTCTGAAAGTTTCAGGGGTTTGGCTGTGTGTTGTTGTTCCAAGGTGTATTGTTCCTAAAAGGAAGCATGAAAACACTTGAGTTATTTGGTGGTGTTTGAGTTTATTGGTGTTATTTGTGTACACACATGCACACACATTCCCTTGCAAATGTGGGTTTTGAACCACATTCTCTTCAGCTGAGGCTGCCTGTCAGCCAGCCTGTGGTGTCTGCAAAATCATGTATTTCCTACTTTATATATGTAGGGACCAGCTCAGGCATGTCTGGTGCCTCAATATCAGGACCTGGCCTGTGTGACTTGTGAGAAGTGTCTGTGAAAGCTGCAGAGATCTTACACTGGCTGCAGATTGGAGCTGCCTCCAGGAGCAGGTTTGAGTGTTCTGCAGGAAGGAATGGGACTTGCACATGGAATCTTAGCTCAGCTGCTCACTGAGAGAATTTCCCTTCATTCTGTCAAGTACAGTTCTTCCCTTTTCTTGGCGAAGTGTTTGTGGATCAGGGCTTCTTGTTAAATAAAATATCTCTTGATTACAGTGAACCAAAAGCTTAGGGAAGTCAGCCAAGATGCTTTCTAGAAACAGGGAGGGGGAAGCATTACATGGCAGTAACACCCACAAACCAGTAGTTTTTACAAACTGGCATCATCAGTTTACTTCTCTCTGATAGTCTTTCCTGCCCAGAAGAGAGATGCATGTGGGTGAATGAAGAAATGTTCTAGAAAGCATTGCCCATGAAATGCATCCTCCACATCACCTGAAGGACAAGCTGTTGGCTTATGTGCAGGTTATTTTTGGTATGAACCAAATGATGTCAGAATGAATCAACAGTATTAATGATTAAAAGCAGATAGGTTTTCAGAAGAAAACTAAAGCAATACTAATGCCACTTGTTTGCTTATTAACTGTCTTTGGGTCTCAAGCAAGCAATTATTGGTAGATGCATATGGAATGACTGCTGCCAAAACACAACAGCCATTAATTTCCTCTATCCAGGAAACAATTTCTAGTGCATTGTTTGGCTGTTTATTTTTCCAGTTGTCTTAGCTGATGGGTACAGGAGGGTGGCATCAGCTGGACCCACTTCATTAGTCTTTACACTGGGCTGGAGGAAAGAAATTGCTGCATTAATATGCTCAAGTCATTTTGATAAGTCATATGTCAGATCATGAGACATGATTCCAAATGTTAGTGGAATGACCTTTCCACTGACAAATGGCACAACCTTCAACGTGTAATGGTTCTGGGGGGAGCTTGTGTCCAGCTGGTCACTTGTACATACTCAGAGTTTGTATTGCATTGTTTTTATCTGGTTTATCACCTCAGTGTTCTTTATTAGCTCATTATTTCAAAGAGATTTGTGACCTACATTTGGTGCTCAGTTTATGGACTTGTTGTAGTGTTTTCTTAATGATACCTTTGATACTGATAATAGATATGAGTAACCTTCTAACATTGGGATAACTTAGTTTACACTGGAGAGGTTAAAATGTCAGCTCTGCATGTGACTTGTCCACATCAAGCTCCTCAAAATCAGCAAAATCTACCACTGACAGGAATACTCTCTGGATCAAGCCTGAGAGTAATTGAGGTGTGTATCTTAATTATTCATAATGTTCACAGTGAGTCTCCTCTCCCTCAGGTTTTTTGGGGGCAATGCACATACAGGTCATACCTGTTGGTTTTCAGATGCAGTATTTTTATTTCAATGTTACAGTAGGTCCTAGTCACAAGAAATTCTTGACTCCATGATGACAAACCATGAGGCCCAGCTATCTAAGTTCAGTGTAATGTGCAGTTCATTTCATGTTCCATCTATGAAAACACAAAACGGGTTTATGGATTAACTTTCTTGTGAGAACTCCAGAGAATGAAATGAATTTGGCTGCTGTGCTGTGTCTGGAGCTGCCCGTGTGCCCAGCCCAGCTTTCCTCTGTCTTAGAGAGCATCTTTCCAGCTCCCAGGGATGAAAAGAAGAAAGGTCTGCAGCATCCAGACTTGAGAAACAGGAGAGCCTTGGCATAGTTGTGAACACACTTTGTTTAGCAGATAATGAGAACATTGCAAGCTGCTTGGCTCTTTTGTCTCCCAGCTCCCAGCAGAGCTCCGTGGCTGTCAGTGAGCGATTCCTGTGGAGCCCGAGTCTGCTTTGGCTGCTGTCAGCTGCTCCTGCTGCCTCCTGTGCTCTCTGGGCACCCTGCCACACTTCAGAGAAATCAGCTGCCTTTGGGTGTCCTCTCTGTGGCTGCAACTCTGCTCAGCTCCTCGTGGAGAGCTGTCACTGTGAGGCATGTCACATCATGCCATAGATCAGCTTGCATTGCCCTGTCCTGGCCAGGGCTGGATGCAGCTAATGACTGGCATATGGAAGCAGCACAGCCACCGTGGATGGAGTGCAGCAGACCTTGCTGGCCTGGGAAATCTCCAACCAGACAGGCATTAGCAGTAATTGAGGTTACTAGGAGTGCTCCAGTGGATGGAACGGACTAGAAAAGCAACTTTTCTTTTTTAGTTCTATCATAAATTTCTTGAAGACTTTCAATACTTGCAGCTGTTTTTTTCTCAAAGCCAGTGCAAAGCAAGAGCCAGCAGAGATGGGGTGTGGAGATCAGGCAGTGACAGTGGCTCTCCCCCAGTCAAAACAGTGCAGAGTGGTGTGTTCATTAGGTTGGGTTTTTTCTTGCCTACTGGGTTTAAATTAGTCTTGTCTGAGGATGGGGAATATGAACTCCTAAAAGTGGTTGGGTGGCTGTTTTGGGGTTGGGTTTTTTGGTGCTTTTTCCACCCTCTTTCCAGTATTTGAAGTAGTGTTGTTGCATTCTGGTGCTGCAAATCAGGGGACAATGAACAAGCAAGCATCAGCCTAATGGAATAGTTTGCTTTCCAGGCAGTTCTCAGCAGCAGATTTTCATGCACAGTGTAGGTAAGCAAGTGTATTTTTCTCTGGCTAAGGAGTTCAGTGGTGCACAGTCACAAAGTGCTGCTTTTGAACACTGCTTCTGTCCCTTTCATCTCAATGTGAGGTCTAGCTCCATCTCAGATCTGGAATTTGCTTCTGTGCCCATTTCTCTCTGCTTGGTTCTCTCTGGTTACAAAACTCCATTTGTTTTGCTTTCTGTAATGTTTCCACTACCATTTAGAAATGCCTTGGGTGTTGTGTTTTTTTTTTGTTTGTTTTAAGTGGAAGATACTTGTGTGATGCTGTATTTCCTTTATACAGACAGTGTTTGTCCTGGAGAGATGAGGATTCTAGAACAGCAGAGGTGGCTATTTATGCAAAGCCAGCTAGAATCTACCCTGTCTCTCTTGCCTGACCAAACCAGGCTGTCAGAGGAGATGTGTCCTTTACTAGCACTGGGATAGATCTGAAAGATGCCACCTCATGCTCTGAAAGCAAGCAGGGCACAATCTGGAGGAGCACCTCAGTTTGGAATACAAGTGTAGCATCCAAACTGAACCATAAGGAAGATGTGCCTGTGTTAAAGCATCTGCAGCAGGCTTTTCACAATAAATCTCATTTCCAGTTTCCAGTTCTTCACAAGCTTTGGAAAAAGTTGTAATTCCCCAGCTTCAGCAGTCTAATAACAGATCTCTCTCCAAACTTTGCTTTAAGAAAACAACAGCTTAAGGTTGAAACTCAGCCCTTCAAACACATTGTGATTCACTGTGCTCATTGCTTAGCTAATACTGCAAATTAATGACACTGCTTTTAATATAGAGTGGATTAACATGGAATTAGTGATATTAATATGCTCATGACCAGTAGAAAGACACTTATTTCTGTGTAAGACTCCAAATGAAAACTGATATTTAGGAAATGGATAACAGTGAGCATTTGTATTGGGTTTCACGTGCAGATTGCTTGGTGATTTACAGTTGAAATTTCATCTGCAGGATCACTCAACACCCCTAAAAGCTAGGCTCTTAAAAAGTACAGCAGGTAACACAATCTTTCATGTGTTTGTGTGTTTGAAAGGTATCTTGCATCTTATCAGCCCCAGAGTTAGCATATGGATAGAAATACCCTGTGCAGGAGCAGAGCTGCTGAGGCTGCACTGGCCACACTGGTGCTCCCAGTTAGCAGATGATGTTTCTTGGGCACTTTTAAGCCTTGTTTAAAATCTACTAACTTAGTAAGATTCTGTAGGTTTATGTTGGGATTTGTGTTGCCAAGCATTTGTCAGTCCTGTTTACACTGACATATTTCCTTCTATAGCATCACTTAGTGCTGTCAAAGTCAGGTACTAATGCAGCCAAAGAAAACAAGAGACCTCCAGGATGTGCTTCCAGTGAGCAGTTTTCTCACTCCATCCTACAGTGCAGAAACACAATCCCTGATGTACAAACATCTGCTCCCAGAGCTTGTGAGGGTACCTTTCATTTTATTTTCTTTGCATATTTGTAGATTTCCAAAGATCAGAGGCGTTGTGCAGGTAACTGGTCCCCAGTCTGGGAAGACAGGTGGTCCTAGTTCTTTTAGAGGCTAACCAAATCTTTCCTGGCCTTCCCTGAAGGATTACTATGTACATTGACACTGCCAGAAGCTGGCATGGAGCTGGAGGGCATCTGCAGGGGTAGAAGGTTGTGGTGATGGTAGCAGATCTCAGCTGAGGGTGCTGTCAGCACAGTGCAGGTTGCACCCAGTGGGCACTGCTGCAGTGGCCTGTGCCCCTCCTGCCATCTGAACAAGTTTCCCAGCCTTGGCAACAGGTCTTCATTCTGCTTTCAGCTTTCTAGCACGGGGCTTATCTGGGCTCCATCCCCTCTGTGAGGAGCAGACCGAATCTGCCCGAGCTGTGCCTTAGCAGCAGCTCTCCCCAGGCTGCTGGGGCTGTGCTGAGCCAGATAAGAGCAGAGTCTACTTCAAACACGGGCATTAATCAGCAGCCAGGCTGGTGCTGCAGCAAAGGAATGCAGTTCAGAGCCTCGCCTGCATTAAATGAAATTAAACCAGACAGACTCACTTAATTCTTGCTTTTAAAAAGCTCTTGAAGTGCTGTTTTTAACTAGTTACTGTGTGATGCCACTGAGCGAGGAGGTTAATCTGCCTCATCAGAGGGGGAAAGCAGCAGAACCCATGGGATCCTGCTAGAGAATTGCTGGGCTGGCCTTTGAAACTATTTCCTTCTCTTCCTCACACCTTTCCCAGTATAGGGTATTGTCTCTTGTGAGGGAGGTGGGTGGCAGCCTCATGGTGTGAGGGTCTGCTGCCTGCACCCAACTCCACTGGTGTGATTCAAAGGCACTCTCAGCTTCTGACTTCAAGGGCAGTGATGCAGCTGAGGGTGAAATCTGCTTTGTAATGTGCTCTGCATGGTTCTGGGGAGGACACTGGAGAATTTGAGAATTGGTATAGAAAGCTGAGCAAAAATTCACCCTTTCTCTCATCTTCTCATTTGCCATGGTGTGAAAATGAAAGTGCCCATGCTCTGTGCCAGTCATGGCACAAGGCTCTTCCACCACGTGGATGGCAAGAACAGGAGTCTGAATCCAAACAGAACAAGCCTAGGAAAATTCTGTAGTTATAGAAACGATTAAAATGGTTCTGTATTAAGGAGCTCTTTCCTAATTAAGTGATTAGCCAATCAGAGCAATACGTTTATGCTAATGATAGGACTAATAGTGAATTCCCAGCTGGGGCTTAAATCCATGGCTGTAAGCTCTGAAGCATCTGTTCTAATGATGAAAACATTTACTCTGTGTGTATCTGATACTAGATGTGTTACCTAAACCAATGAGAACTGTAGCTCCTCACCTTAGACAAAATATAAGCATCTAGCAAAAACTCCTGTGCTGGCAAACTCTCAATAGATATATATTTTGAGTTCTTTGAACTGTGCTGCAGCAAAGCCAGGCCTGCAGTGCTGGGAGCTGAATCCTTTGCTCCAGCAGAAGCAGAGGTCACCTAGCAAAGTTATGAAGGCTCCCACTGAGCACTGGAGCCTTTCTGGAGCTCATGGGTGTACTTACCACTGATGGATGTATTTGCTTTTATAAAATAAAAGTGATAGGCTGACAATAGGGGATTTGTGGAGAGAGAAGGTCAGTAGGATGCTGGAGAGATCTGTGAGGGAAGAGGGCTTCCAATAAACAA